>CM028358.1:29141021-29326021 GCA_016618105.1 Dendrobium huoshanense | reverse complement strand
CCTCTGCTTTCTTACAGTATATGCCTTCCCCTAATTTTATATAGGTGGTATTTCCTATCCAGTTCTAGAGCCCCTCTATGTGTAGAAGAAATCCCTTCTTCCTTCCACCCCCCTTTTAGACTTCTTTCTATACAGGAGGCTTTCCTCTATTTTAGATAATTGGCATCACTTATCTAACCATAGGGTTCCTCCCTATATAGAAGTTATGATGGGTGGTTACCCCTCTCTGAGAGATCTAATGACCAAGGGAGATCCACGCCCAACTACACAGATGACGGTGAGAGGAGGTCCTATAAAGCTGCTAAGGATGATGATGTGGTTTCCACCATTACCGATGATTCCCTAATTATTTTTCACAAGAAGTTCTACTTTCATAACAATCTCATGGTGATGGATCCTAAAAGACCTGATCGAGCGTGCCTTCCTTCTCTGGGATACTTGACTATTTACGAGATCAATTTGCAAGTGGTGTTGTGATTTTCACCTCCATAAGAGTTAATAAATATTTCAGTGATGTGTGGAGTAAGTATATCCCAATTTTCATATAGAGTCATGTCAGTTACGATGGGATTGATTACTTTCTTCAAAGATTGAGGGGCAGTTTTGACGCTAGAATGCCATTCTCAAATAGGCCTATTTACTTATGATGCATAGGGATGCATCATATTTATATTTAAACGATGGACATTAGTATCTGAAATATATCAAAGTGCTAGGCCAGTGCATTTTTTATGTGAGAAAAACGACTAAGGTCTTATAGAAAAATAGGGAAAGATGAGGATTTCCATGTTCATTTACATGTTAGAGCAGAAGATATAATGAAAATGCTCAATGTTCCTGATTTTAAACATCTTCTATACAAGGCTCACTACTTGAACAAATATATAGAAGAATTTTTTTTTAAAAGTTGGGTTATTTATTCAAGCTGGGAGGTTCACTGTAATGATAGTGAAGAAGTCAACTAAAATTCAAGAGCCGCTTTCCCCAGCTTCAAATGTTGTTCCTAAGCGACAGGCAAAGGGTGATGATCCTTAGGATGTGTCTAAGAAGAAGAAATTAGAGGGGACTTTAACAAGCATCCAGTAAAGTTCCTAAAACTCCTCCCCTACCAAGTTGCATATTCCAGAGGATGTGTTGAATCACCAGTATGTCGGACATCGCCGTGCTGATGACTTGGTTAGTAGCAATTTCTTTTTTATTCTTCATTTTTTCATGCATTTATTAGGACTACCTCTTATGCATATCACATCATTACTTGAGTTATTACGACTTATAGATCTTGAAGTCGAGTTTACTCAATCATTAAATGCTTGGAACAATAAATTTGTGAAGATAAAATTTCTTCAAGGAGAGTACAAATGAAAGCTTGACCATAAGACTAAGGAGATGAAAGTAATAAAATAATAATTGGCTGAGTGTAGAGCTGAGTTGGCTACCATGGTGACTTCTACTTCTTTGTAGAAACAACAAATAAATCGACTCCATATTGATCTAGTGGATGTACAAGTTTTTATCAACTAGCTTCTAAGGGATCAATAGATCTCTTGAGAGAAGATAGTGGACCTTAAAGATGAAAATAAGAGATTTTATAATCTTGTAGCTGAGAAAGAAGCTGATCTGTCAAAGTTCAAATATGGGTCAGGATCTTTGAGAGTTATAAAAGAATTTAAGAAGTCTATAGCCTTTAAGACCGTTATTCAGGATCACATTCAAGAGCCTCGCGATCACTTACATGATGTGAAAGTGAAGTCTTTGGAGCAGCAGTGTGTGATGAAGGCTTCATTCAAGATTTTTTGAAGGGCGTTTACCTGGTACAACCCAAGATAGGAGTTGAGATTGAAGGGTTGAAACCTAATCATGCTTATAATGATTCCCCTTCAGATCCATGTGAAGATGATATTGAAAGCGAGCTGAGGAAAGTCTTTTCTAGTGATGATGAAATTATAGAGATTGTATAGTATTTATTTACCACTAGTAGTATCACTTACCTTTCTTAGTAATTATTATATGTATTAGATGTTTGGGTTCATATGTGTGATCTTTTACGATATGGTAAAGGGTCGTTGATGATTTTTATTTTATTTCAAGTTGGATGATAAAAAAAATATTTCGGTAATCTCACTCAACCTAAGTGAATTTGATTGATGTCTACCGAGGGCATTAGACTTATCTAGGATTGCTATTATTACTTAATATGGGGTTTCTCCAATTGGAGTTATGGTAGTGGTATGATAAGCCCAGAGAATATTTGGGAGTTCATAAGCCCACTGCCCTCTAGCCTTCCCTAAACACATCTTCAATCCTTTCAACAAAGTTATATTTGTGACTTTTGTTTATCCGTTTTCCTAAGGATGGGCTGTGGTTGTGTGTACTATTTGAATATGGAGATCTTTATAAAATGTCATAAAGATATTTCCAGTGAATTAAGTTTCATTATCGATGATAATTTTTGCTTGAATTTCAAAATGACAAATTATATTTTTTTCATGGGAATTATTTGGCATTAAATTTCGTTAATTTTACCATATGTTCAACTTCCACCCATTTGGTAAAGTAATCTATGGCTAGGATGATGAATTTTTATTATCTAATAGCTATGAAAAATTGCTCCATTATTGAACCCCCATTGGGCAAAAGGCTAGGGACTTTGTAATGATGAAAGTTCTGTTGTTGGAAAATGACTGAGATTGGAATGTAGTTGGCAGCTATTATACTTCTATGTAAATTTTAATGCATCCTGCTTCATTGTGAGCCAATAAAACCACTGTCTCATAATCTTATAGTCTAATGCCCTTCCCCCTAGATGCTCTCCGCAATACTTGCAAGAACTTCTTGAACTGTATAATCGGTCTCTAAAGGGTGGAGGCACTTGAGTTATGGTCCTGTGAATGCTCATTTGTATAACTCTCCATTAATAATAGTAAAATTTGCTGCCTACCTCTAAAGTCGCACCACAATTATTGGATCTTTAGGAAGCACACCATCTTGTAAGAAGGATAAGATGGGATCACTTTGAGAACCCTCTTTTAGTTTGTCGACCAACTGTATAACCCACGGAACTTGGATACTCTGGAAGTGAATATCCTTAATATACTTCTCTTGAAGTCACACTATTTATAGATGTAGTAAGTTTGGAGAGAGAATCTGCTCTAACATTCCCAAAGGATATAAATGATTTGATGCTTTCTTATATAGGCCAAAACTAACTTCATTAACTTACAATACTGAGCCAGTTATGGGTTATAGGTGTCAAACCCCCCTCCCCCCTCCACATGAGAGGAAACCAATTATGAATCAGTGTGATCCACCAAGTTTTGTACTTCATAGTTGATTGCTAGCCTCAATCCAACGATAAGGGCCTCATATTCAACAATGTTATTTGTTATAGAAAACTTTAGTCAAAAGTCCGTATTCAAGGGTAGTTTGCAGTGGGGAGATCAACAAAATTCCTAAACTGATGCCATAACTCCCAAAAGCTCAATCAACATATAATATCCAATATGGGGAAGAAGGAAAAGTAGCCAGTGATTTGTTAGAGAAGGGAATGGTGCACTCGATCACAAAATTTGCAAGTACCTGAGACTTAATATTAGGGCTAGGTAAGTAATGAATATCAAATGCTCCTAGATCCACTGACCACTTGATTAATCTACCAGATGCTTCTCACTTTTGAAGGATATTTTTCAAGGGTAGATTTGTATAAACCGTTATTATTAAGGCCTGAATATATGGGCTTATTTTTTTGGCTAAGTAGAATAACGCCAATACTATTTTATCCTCTAGTGGATAACGTCCTTCTATTTTGGATAAAATTTTACTAACATAATAAATATGATGCTTTATAATATTCTGTACTCTGACCAAGATGGAACTGATAGCATAGGTAGAAACAACTAAATATAGGCATAATTTTTCTCCTTGTATTAATTTCGAAAGTAGTTGTAGAGATGTCAAATACTTTCATAGCTGTTTGTAAGTATCTTGACATTCATCAGTCCATTTGAATCCTGAGTTACAAGCACGTCTAAGTATCTTAAAGAATGGCAAATATTTGTCTCCTAAGCGAACCAGGAAATGAGATAGTGTTGCAATCCTTAAATTCAATCTATAGACTTCTCTCATATTCCTCAGAGGTACCATATCCCTAAGTGCATTAATTTTTTTTCAGGATTGATTTTAATCCCTCTGTGGGTTACAATGAACCATAAAAGCTTTCTTGAAGTGACTCAAAAAGCATACTTGGAAGGGTTGAGTCGCATGTTGTAGTGTCATGACAGGTGGAAGCAATGTTCCAAGTCAGATATATGTTAATTTTTCAAGGCTTTTCACTAATATGTCACCGATATAAACTACCAAAGTGTGCCCTATAAGGTTTTTGAAAACCTTATTCATGAGGTGCTTATATGTAGCTCTAGCATTTTTAAGCATGAATGATATAACCAGATAAAAGTATAACCCTTTATGATATGTCTATAAAGCCGTTGCTATTGAATCTTAATTAGGTTGTTAAACCTAAACTAATGTCCCAAGGCTAACCAAGAGGGGAAATGAATTGGTAATTTAAAAATTTCTCTTGGATTTTTAGATTTTAAAACTGTTGATTCTCGTAGCAAGTTAATTAAAGTTTTAAAATAACTTTTCAACCACAAAAATATAACTTGCAGTAAATAAATGCAAAAATTTAAAAGACATAAAGATTTATAGTGGTTCAGTCAAACACAACCTACATCCACTCCCTAAAGACTTCCTCTTCTGGTATTACACTATTACCAAAGTGTCTCTTCATTTGCCCCCACAGCAAGGCAGAGAAGCCTTCACAAAACCTATCTTCCACCAATCCCCGGTGTGGTAGAGAACCGTCATCCTTTCACACTTTCCAAGTGTCGGTAGAGAACCGTCATCCTTTCACACTCTCTAAGTATCAGTAGAGAATCGTCATCCTTTCACTCCCTCTAAATGTAGGCAGAGAACTGTCATCCTTTCACACACTCCAAGTGTCGATAGAGAACAGTCATCCTTTCACACTCTCCAAGTGTCGGCAGAGAACTAGATCTTCTCCACATATCTTCTCACGAGCAACTAGAAAAATAAGAAGAAGAGAGATAACCAAAATTATAAAGAGATCTTTACCTTTGAGTAATCTTGGGAACCCTTCACACTTCACTTGCAAGAAATCTCTCTTAAATACACTCTCACACTCTCTCTTTCAATTACCCTTAAAAATTACAAAGACAAGACCTTTTCACGTCAATTTTAGTGGAGCTTATATACTAAAGACACAAAAAACCATATAGAAAACTAAATTTTTTAATTTTGAGCATACACAATTGTATAATACAATAGTTTGTTTGTACATATAAATAGTTCAAAAATTGTTATGTACGAAGGTGTTGTGAATCAGTATAAAATCATTTCATACATGATGATCGTCCGTTACGAACCAAGTTCATCCAGGACGAATAGTTAGAAAATTTTTCATCTTCGTCGGGATGAAGAGGGAACCCAAAATTTCATACCTTGTATGTCATACATATGATGGTGACATCATACGATACGATCAGTTACAAAAATTTTTAAGTTCATTTATATGAAAAGTCAGAATAAAAAGAGGCCTCACAATTTCATACTCTAGATGGCATGTATGAAATGTGATCATACAGTACGATCCATACTTAGAAAAAATCTTTTTGAGCAAATAGAGACCCGTCCATTTTGTACTTTGGAAGGCATCTACTAATTGTGATCGTACAGTGTGAACCATACTTAGAAAAAAAATTTGACCGAAAAGGGACCCATCCATTTCGTACTTTGGAAGGTATGTATGAAATGTGATCGTACAATACGATTAATACTTAATTTTTTTTTTCATTTTTATTCATTTGACTGCTCGGAAGGGTAAATAATTGATTAGATCATCCAAAATGAAAATAAATTATACAGTATAATTAGTTTAAAAATTTCAGATTTTAAACTCTCCCCTTGATGTGTGTGTGCACAGTTACTCAATTATAATCACACTCTCTCAGACTCAATAAAATAAAAAATACAGACTTCATTTATAATTAACTCTTAACTAATTTGATTTGAAGTCTTCAACAATCCGTAGTATGATTTTCCTAAAATATTAATACACACGAATAACAAAACAATGCATCAAAAGTATGTTAGGAGAAATAATAATCAGAATAATAATATTTGAAATCATAAAAGACATTCATGTTGCAAGAATATCAATAATCAAGAACTAAGTTATAACTATCTCAATAGTTGCCTCCTCAAATGCATGCTCCATCTTTATTTGACTATAATTAGAGTAGGCATCAATAAAGCTCATCATTTGATGTCTGAAGGTGGTATCGACCAACTGGTCAATATGAGAAAGCAAAAATTATCCTTTGGGCAAGCTTTATTGAGGTCTGTAGAGTCCACGCACATTTTTCCAGCTCCACTATCTTTTCTTACCATAAAAAAATTTGCTAACCAGGTGGGATAGTGCACTTCCTCTATAATATAGCCTTCAAATTTTATCAACTTCTTAGTTGATTGCTTGTTGGCGATCTTGTGTAAAATTTCTTTTCTTTTGGATAATTGGCTTGCATGTTGGGTTTATTTTGAGGGAGTGCATGATTACTTCAAGGTCAATGTAAGGCATGTTGGTTGGACTCCATGTAAAAATATCTTGCTTTCTATGTAGAAACTGTACACTTTTTTTCTCTTCTTCTAGGAGTAACAATCCAATATGCACTATCCTTGCAGGGTGCTCATCTGATAGAGAGATAGAGTCAAGGTCTTTCACAGGGGAAGCCCTTTGAGGAATTTTATCATTCAGAAGATCAAAATCCTTGATGCTTAGGTTAATTGATGGACATAATTGAGCCGACCTAAGATAGCAAGATTGTGCTACTTATTGATCTCCGTGTATTATACCGACCCCCACCAGGATAAGAAAATTCAGTTTAAGGTGAGGGATAGAGATAATAATCTCAAAAATCAACTGGGTGGCCTTCCAAAGTTAACATTATAAGCTGATTCTAACTTTACTGTAATGAACTAGATATAATTCATAACTTATTGGGGAAATTCTCCAAGTACGACTAGGGGACTAGTTGTTCCTTCCACCCGTATAGGTAGATTATAAAACCTATATAGTGGACCTGTAACATGTTGGAGTTTCTCTCTAACCATGCCTATGTTTAAGAAAAATAGAGAAAAATAGGACATCCACCAAGCTTCCATTATCGACCAATATCCTCTTGACGTTGTAACACGGGTCTCCAATCCTTGCACTAATCACGAGTGGGTTTTGTTGAGGGATCTTTTTCCCTCTAAATTATATTCATTAAAAGTAATATAGTGATCAGTGTGAGACTTCTTTAGTGTTGGATCCTTGCTTACTATAGTTAAGACTTGGTTGGATAATGATGGGCCCTGATAATGGTTTCAATCTCACCAACCATTTCATTATTCAACAATTATTTTTGTTATTGATTTTGCCCCAAGTAGGACAACCCTCATCTCGAGTAGGTAGGTTTTGAATGAATTACAGGAGATATCCTTGTCAGATCAGTCTATCAATTTCATCCAATGCTATGATAGAAGAGGCAGTATTGCTCAAGATTTCTCATGTTCGACTTCAAAGGATTTGGCCACTTTATATTATTCTAATCTTGAATGACCATCAATATATTTGCCTGAGATGTATTAAGTGTGTTGCAAATATGATTTCAGGAAATATAATTTTGATGATAGCAAACATTTCTATTTTTTTATGACTGCCATGCAAAGTAACATTTCATGTCCACAAGATCAAATTATAAACCGAACTAGCTCAAGATTGAGAAGATTAGGACTGAGTTAGTTTGTAATGTACGTCAAGTGTCTTTTACCTTTTCTTGAGTCCATTATAACATTATGGGTCATGATGTTAAGTAACCTTGCACACACACACATGGGGGAAAAATTCTATCTATTTGACTAGTATTTTTTGTTTTGATCACATCGTCCGGGATAATACAAAAATTATTCTAGACGATCAATTAAAAATAGAAACCCTAATTAGGGCATCCGGGTTAAGACATACACAATTAAGTGAATTATCCTAGATGATATTAGCATCATCATAGATGATAAGTCAAATCAGAAAAAATCAACCGCCAGATCTATTTAGGCATATTTTATTTTTGGACATCGTGGACGATGCAGTACAATTATGTCTAAATTAATCTAGTAATTAAAGAAAATAATTAAGGTTTAATTGCTCGATCATATCATCCTAGATGATCGCAAGATTATCCGGGATGATCAGTTCATAAACTTTAGTACTTTCTGGATGATCAATAACCAGCCTATCTAAATTAATCAAGGCGTAGATGATATGTACTGAATTGAACTAATCATCTGGGACAATCGTGAGATCGACCTGGACAATCAAGTTATTTTTTCATCATTCAGACATCCATTCAGTGTGATGTTTTGAACGATATTTGTCATTTTATAGTAATTGACATGAATGATCGTGAGATCGTCCTGGACGATCTAGTTATTTTTTTTCATCATCCAGACTCCATCCAGAGCGATGGTCAGGACGATATTCGATGACTTGAATTAACATTACAGAATGATATCCTATTATCTTGGATGATCTAAACAAAGTAACCTTCATCATCCAAACTCTTCCAAATTGTCCTGATCTGAGAGAGCCAAGAGGAGAGCGAGAGCAAGGGAGAGAGAGGATCTTATGAGGGGGAGTTTGTGAGGGGTTTCATAAAGGTTGCTCCGAGCAAGGATCTGAGTCATCTTCTTCGGTCGTCATCCCTAATTCCTTGGAGGTTTGAAAGAGATCAACTTCAGCAACTAATCAAGGTTCTCTGCCTGCTACTGAAGGAAGCAAATGGAGTTGGGTTCTCTACCTGCTTCAGGAGGAAGCAAAATGAGTTGGGTTCTCTGTCTCATCGGGGTCGGTGAAAATGAGTTTTTATACAGGCTTTTTTGCCTTACTATGGGGGCAAAAAGAGAGACACTGTGTTTAGTGTAATGCCCGGAGGAGAGGCTCTAGGGAGTGGACGTAGGTCAAGTTGATTGAACCACTATAAATTCTGGTGTGTTCTTTCTTATTATTCTTCCGCATTTAATTTCCACATTCCATTTATATTTTGGTGAATCTTGGTTTGATTTAAGATTATGTTTTAGTTTGGAAAATTTTTAAATATCAATTCACCCACCTCTTGGTTAGCCTCGGGACTAGTTCATAAGGGCTTAACACCCCTGACAAACTTTGAAATGGTATCAGAGCGAGATTCATAAAAATGAGTTTTTGAAAAATTTTGAATTTTGATCAATGGATAACTTTGGTAATTGTAGTACTGCGGAAGGGTATTCAATTACCCAACCACATGTCTATATTTTACAATTGATTGACTATCGCATGTGGATGCTTGTTAAGGATGGTTATTCACCTCTGTCTCATAAAATTAATGGCATTAAAATTAAACTTCCTTTCACTGAATGAACTTTTGATGATAGGGATTTAGCGCAATCGAATACAAAATGTTTAAACTATTTTTTATGTGCTTTAAAATCAGAATATTATATGCATATTTTACTTGTTCTATTGGTAAAGAAATTTGAGATAGATTGTGTTTTACATATGAAGGAATAAATGAAGTTAAGCAATCTAGGTTAAATATTTTATTGCATGACAACAAACTTTTTCATATGAAACCTACTGAATCGATTTCTGACATGTATACTAGGTTTACTCAAATTGTCACCTCATTGTATGCCTTAGGAAGAGAGCTAACTAACTATGAAAGAGTGAATAAAATTTTGAGATATTTGCCTTCTTACTTTGATGTTAGGATTACTACAATTATTGAATCTAAGGATTTGAATACTTATTATGTTGATAACTTACTTGGGTCACTCATTGCTTACGAGTAAGGAGTGAACCAAAGATAACTTAATGCAGGTAAGAAAAAAAAGAAGAAACTGTGGAACTTAAGGCTAATGATACAGATATAAATTCTTTTGGGTCTAAAAGCAATAATGTTACCTTAATCACTAGGCAATTCAAAATCTTTCTAAGAAAAAATTACAAGCATCATCAGAAGTGAAAAAAATTAAGGATAGCAAAAATTTTAAAAATTCTTCTGATGTTATTTGTTTTGAATGTAGAAAGCCTGGACATGTCAAAGCTGATTGTCCTACACTTTGAGGATCGCTCAAGCAAGGAGAAGGGTGAGAAGAAACCCAAGTACATGAAGGACTAAAAGCAATTCCAAAATGTATTCTAAGCGGATTCTGCATTTGAGTCCTCTGAGACTGAAGCTGAAGATGAGACAACAAACTTATGTTTGATGGCTGGTGATCATCTTGGTCAGTCTGACCAAGAAGAGGTATGCGAACTAAGCTATGAACAATTACTTAATATTTTTGACAAAATTCATGCATCATATAGGAAACTTAAGAAATCACATACTAGTTTGAAATTTGAATTTTTAAATTTGCAAAAGAGCATAAAATTTTATTTAAAGATCACTCCCAAATTGATAGCAATCACATGTCATTACTTAATGAGTTTGATGAATTGAATAAAAAAATTTTTGAGTTGGTTATTGAGCATGATTCATTGAAAGCATCATACACTGCAATTGAAACTGATTTTAAAATATATATTGTTGAGTTTGAGCATAAAAATCATTATTTAAGAGTTGATAATACCATTTTAGAAAGTGCTAACTCGAGATTTAAAACTGAATTGAATGAACTTGAGAAAAATAGGACTACACCCACACCTGATCCAAAGCCAAAACCTAGAAAGAGGCACTATAACCCAAAAAAATTAATAAACCATTTTCCTGGTGTTAGATATTTTTTATATGACATGCTAGGACACATTTTACATACTTGTACTATTCACCATAGTACACATTAGGTGAGGAGACCTAAATTATATAATTCACAGCATAACACACATGTATTATATTCCTCCTTCCATAAGAAAGGACCCAAATTTGATTGGATTTTTAAATATGATGTTTGATAATTTTATAGGCTTGCTCTCACAAAAGGCCTCGTGAGAGATTGGGTACTTGGATAGCGGAGGCTCACGACTCATAATTGTATAAATTTGCTGCTTAATAAATTCTGATTTGTATATTTTCTAATCTATTACTTATTGTTATTTTCTAATCTTTCTTTTTAGTTTTGAGTGTTGATTTTTTATTCTATGTTATTTGGTAGTGTTTTCATCTCTGATGTTCTCTTTTTGTTTCTCTTTTTGGTCATAGCTAAAATGATATTTTATACCTTGTTGTTATTTTTGAAATTTTATAGTCAATATTTTACATCTCTAAATCAGTAAGGGAGAAACAATGTTGATTGTTTCCCTCCCTTTAACCTCTTTTAGCGGTGTAATTTTCTTTTCTAAACAAAGGTCTATCTCAATTAATAACTGAATTTTGCAATTGAGATCTTTTCTATCTTCCTACAGTAATCTATCTTTTATATATATATATATAATGTTCAAAGTCTTTATATTATTTTCAAATTCTTTGAAATTTTGCCGTTGCATTTATCATATATATGAATTTGATTCTATTTTGTGGCTTATTCTTCATTATATTAGAGAGTGAGTTTTTTTCTCTAATATCTGGAAGATATGGTCACAATTGAGAGTATTTAAGAGTTTTGAAAAGGGATCTAGCTTGCAAAAATGATAAGGGCATAAAATGAGCCCCAAAAAGAAGGAAAAAATGAAAAGATGCGTAATGATCGCCAAAAATATTGAAAGATATACAAAGTGTATCAAAAATCATAAGATGCACAAAGTGCGTCAATCAATTGACAAGATGCATAAAATGAGCCCGCAAAAGGCAAGCTTCCTTTTCTTTCAAACCCTTAAATCTTAGAAGAATTCATCCATCACTTGATATCTTCAAAGGCTTAATTCAAATTTCGCGATTGTGACAAATTACTTTGATATATTATTCTATAAGATATTTTTATGGAATCAAGTTTTAAACGGATCTCTTTTTCTTATCCAATTGGTTTTTTTTTTCAGTTAGGTCTTTTATTTTCAAAAGACGATTTGTCTTGAGAGAAGTTCGAGCAAGGGTTAATAAGATCGGTTATTCTCTCATTTTTTAGATGTCTACAATGTTAACTCATTGTTCTTATAAATTTTTAATTCAATAACATGGAGTGGAGACTTTATTATATTCATGCCTTGATAAAAAAAGAACTTTGCTTTCGTTCTTCTTTTTCATCTTTTATTCTACTTTTTTTTTTGGTTTTCCTTCTCCTTTTTATGATGTAAAATGGGGGAGTAGTGGAAGTGGTTGTGTTGTTTCGTCATATTATTTTACTTATGTTTGTGTTCTATTTAGTTTTGATTTTTAATTGTTTGTCATCATAAAAAAGGGGGAGATTGTTACGAATCTGATTTCACGAAATATAATTTTAATGATAGCAAATATTTTTATTTTTTTATAATTGTCTTGCCTACTAACGTTTCAGGTCCACAAGATCAAATTTTAAATTAAACCAACTCAAGATTTTGTAGATTAGGACTTAGTCAGCTTGTAAAGCATTTCAAGTCTGTTTTACCTTTTCTTGAGTCCATTATAACATTTTGGGTCCTAATACTAAGTAACCTTGCACACTCACATTTGGGGAAAAAATTTTATTTGTTTGATTAATGTTTTCTATTTTGATCACATCATCTGGAACGATCCAAAAATCTTCCTAAATGATCAGTTAAAAATTAAAATCCTAATTATGGCATTCTGGTTAAGGTAGTCACAATTAAGCGAATCATCCTAGACTATATTAGCATCGTCCAGGATGATAGGCTCAATCAGAAAGAATCAGCCACTAGATCTATTTAGGAATATTTTATTTTTGGACATTGTTTAAGACATCGTTCTGGATGATGTAGTGCAATTATGCCTAAACTAATTTGGTAATTAAGAAAAGCAATTAAGGTTTTATTGCTCTATCATATCATCCTAGACAATCACATGATCATCCGGGATAATCAGTTCATAAACCTTAATACTTTTTGGATGATCAATAATCGGTCTATCTTCATTCAGAGCGATGGTCTAGACGATATGTACTAATTTGAACTAATCGTCTGGGACAATTGTGACATCGGCCTGGATGATCAAGTTATTTTTTTATCGTCTAGACATCCATTCAGGGTGATATTCTGGATGATTTTTGCCATTTTGTACTAATTGGCCCGAACGACGTGATATCGTCTTGGACGATCTAATTATTTTTGCCATCATCTAAACATCCATCAAAGGTGATGGTCTGGATGATATTTGAAGACTTGAACTAATCGTACAGGATGATAACCTATCATTCTGGATGATATGAACAAAGTAATATTCTAATCGTCTAAACTTTTTCAAATTATTATGGCTGATTAAGCTAAATTTGAACTAATTGTACAAGACGATCAGTCGATCATCCTTGATGATATTTAATAATAATTTGTTAATTAGGGCTAATTTGGAGCCCTTGTTTAAAAAATCTCTTATTTTCTCAAGAGAAGATATTTTGTTGTTGTCATGACCTAAGAGAGCCAAGAGGAGAAGGAGAGTAAGGGGAAAAAGAGAGGATTTTATAAGGGGGAGTTTGTGAGGGTTTTCACAAAGGTTACTTCAAGCAAGGATCTGAGTTATCTTATTTATTCGTCGTCCCTGGTTCTTTGGAGGTTAGAGAGAGGTCTGCTTCAGCAACTGATCAAGGCTCTCTACCTTCTTCTAGAGGAAGCAAAAGGAGTTGGGTTCTCTGCCTGCTTCAGGAGGAAGCAAAAGGAATTGGATTCTCTGTCTGCTTCATGAGGAAGCAAAAGGAGTTGAGTTCTCTGCCTACTTAAGGAGGAAGCAAATAGAGTTGGGTTCTCTACCTCACTAGGGTAGGTGGAAATGAGTTTTTATACGGGCTTATCCACCTTGCTGTGGGGGCAAAAGGAGAGACACTGAATTTAGTGCAATACCTGAAGGAGAGGCTCCGGAGAGTGGACGTAGGTCAAGTTGACCAAATCATTATAAAATATGGTGTGTTCTTTCTTATTAGTCTTTCACATTTAATTTTTGTACTCCGCTTCTCTTGTGGTGAATCTTGGTTTGATTTAAGATTGTATTTTTGTTTGGAGAAATTTTTAAATACCAATTCACCACCCTCTTGATTAGTCTCGGGACTAGTTTATAAGGGTTTAACATCCTTGACAAACTTTCAAAGTGACATATACTCCTTTTCTTGATGAGGCTCTCATTGTGACTATGGGGTTTGAGGGGGCAAGTTATAATTTCTTTGCTTCTTTCGCTGCGATGATGTATTATACATTCCTGATACACTTTTACACTTTTCATTTTTTTAGTCAAACTACTTTTTATGAGCATTAATGGCTTTATCTATTGAGATTTGTATCTCAATGCGATAATTTAGATCAGCATACGAATGAACTGTGTCATGCATGAGTGAAGAGTAAAAGGGGCCAGGATGAAACCCTCTAAGAAAAACTCTTCTAATTAATTTGGGATTTACCCCTAAAATTTATCGACCCTTATTAGAAAATCTTTGAAAGAATTTTTTAGGGACTCACTTTCACTTTAGGGAATTCCTGAGAGGTGGAAAGAATCTTTAACCCTTCTTTAATTGACAACAAATTATTCAATGAATATTTTGGCCAATTTGACTAACGTGGAAATGGTTCTGATTGGAAATGAATAAAACCATGTTTAAGCTTTTCCTTTGAGAATAATAGGAAAAACTTGATAGAGGGGTGTATTTGAGGCTTATTAGATGTGCTAAATGGTTTGGTAGTAATCAATATGTTCAAAGGGGTCCGATGTCCCATCGTAAGAATTGATGCTCGATATCTTGAATCATGCCAAAATTGGATGTTGAAGGATGGCTTCAGTCAGGAGTGATGACTCCTAGAAGCCCCACTAATGAAGAGGTTGTCTTCCACCTCTCATGGAGAACTATTCTTGAACTAATATTCATTGCAGTTCATGACGTAGGATGTTGTGTGGGAGCTCAACAATGTAAGGTTGAGTCAAGTCTTCTAGGATGTTTGGATGAATGCAGGCTAGCCAATTGGGGTGAGAAGGATGGGTAGAGCTAGTGATGCCAACAAGGTCGATGTCTTGTTATATTGTAGGGTGCCCCCTTAACCGAGGAAGAGGAAAATATGGATGAAGATGTTCAAGTTGAACACCTTCGGCCAATGGTGGATTTTAAGAGAGAAGAATCTCCTCTTGTTATGTTAGCATTGGTTATCGGATCTCTTGTAGAAGTTGAAGAATCTCATTTTGAGATTCCTCCATTTTTTGATGCAATCTTCCAGGAATGGTTATGATTTCCCTTCCCCGATAGGGTTTTTCCCTCCATGGTAAAAAGAGGTTGACACTTGATGCCCCTGGTTCATAGACTGATTTCTAGATTAGTGTGAGTTGGAGCGAGAGGCTTCCAAGTTATAATTGTTATGTCTATTTGTGATTAAATCAGTGCTTAGGATAATGTGATTGAGATTTCTCACAAATGGCATCAAACTATTGTGGGCTAGAGTATTCATGGTGGTAAAGTATGAAAAACTTTATTTCTTAGCATTGCATGAGTATCCAGCACACAAATAGAGGAAAAAAAAGCACCATAATTTTAACATGGAAAACCATGAAGGGAAAAATTATGGGGTCACACCTAGTTGAAATTATTACAATAATATTTGAATAGATTACAAGTGATTGGTTCTTCCTTGAAATTAAGGACGATCCGTTTACACAAGTCAACTATCGCGTTGAAAAACTAGTAATAAATGGATATTAGATGAAAATCTGGTGATATTTATTGGTCAGGTAAAAATTACATGTCGATTGGTGGCTGGGTGGAAGTCTGGCATTAGTCCAATGACATATAGAAGTCCTATAATGGAAGGAAGTGTGATGATGGGTGAAAGTCAGGCGATGGACAGAAGTTCAATGTTGGGCAGAAGTATGACTACGGGAAGAAGTCCAATGATGGATGAAAGTCTGGCGTCAGGTAGAAGTTCTGCGGAAGTCCAGTGATAGGAGGTTGTCTAGTGGAAGTCCAACAACTGGTAAAAATTTAATGATGTGCGGAAATCCGATGATATGTGGAAGTTCGACGATGAAGGATGTCTAGCGTTAGGAAGAAGTCCGATAGAAGTCTGGTGACGGGCGGTTGTTCGAGGAAAGTTCAGCGGTGGACGGAGGTCTACTGTTGGGGAGAATTTTGACGGTGGACGGAAGTCTGGCGTCGGGCAGAAGTTTGATGGAAGTCAGGTGCTGTGTGGTGATCCAGCGAAAGTCCGATGGTTGTCAGTGGTCCGCGCAGAAGTTCTGGAGGAGGTTAAGGAGGAGCTTGGTGGCAAAGAGAGATCTCAGATTTATTTTCCTTCTTCCTCTCCTTCTCTATTCTCTTTCTTTTCGTCCCCTTTTTATGAAGAATGAGAGGTCTATTTATAGTTTATGGGGAGTGGCATGACTAGTAAATAGTGAGAAGATAAAGGGTAGTTTGGGAGTTTTTCTGATGGATGGTGCTGATATTGGTTCCATTAATCATTGACTGTTTATTGAGCATTTGAGTATCTTAATGATGTAAGAATTCAACGATCTTGAGCTCATTGGATTTGTTTCGTCGAGCCACTCGATTTGACTATAATTATGTCACTTTTGGAAATTGTTTAGTCATCAAATTTATTGTTTGAACTTTCCAAATGTGCTTTGGGTCTTCGATTTACACTCATTTGGGCTCGGATTTAGTCGAATTTGGTGTCATCGGGTTCATCTTTTCGAGACATTTCGTTTGACAATATGTTTACTGAAATCAGAGTTTGGATGGCCCGGATTTAATTTCAGATTTTTTTTTAGCTTGACTTTGCCTCAAGATTCGTGCTAGATCAAGATAATTTTTTGATGATGTATCAAAGTTTATTGTAGAAAATTTATTTTCTAATTAACAAAAATGATATATTAGTATGAATTAACAAAAACATCTTACATAATTTATATAATTATCAAATGATATTTTCTGTAAAAAAATTAAATTTAAACCAAAATAAATGACTGAAGTAATTAAAAATAAATGATTAATTAATACTTTCTGATTACAGAAATTCTTCACAGATTTTTCAAATTTGTATAAAGGCATTGTACCTTTAGCCTTTATTTTTTCTCTTATGTAATCTGCTTTAAAAATTTTTAGCCTTCTTGGTTTTTTGTCGTGCAGCTCACGTACTTCATTGCTCTACCTTTTGTGGTTGTTATTTTTTTCTATAGTTGTAATTACTTTCTTATATAATGTTATTATTCAGAGAGAGAGAGAGAGAGAGAGAGAGAGAGAGAGAGAGAGAGAGAGAGAGATGGAGGGAGGCCGGCTAGCATATTACTTGAAGAGAGCAAAGAATAACAAATGGCTATGGCGAAGAAAGACAACTGCAATAGTTCTCGGCCGCAGAGGCGAAGGAAGAGGTTGGCATAAGGGAAAATGGCTTATAAGGCAAAGCCAGAGAGCATGTAGACTAACAATAGTTGGCCTTAGCACAGTGAGCAGAGTTCTCAACAAAAGCTCTTCGCCGCCGGAGAAGGAGTTCATGACGATCGGAGAGAAGCGAAGAAGATTCGTTTCCTCTGAGCTCTCTCGTTCTCTCTCATCTTTTTTTTTCTAGTCCAGATTTGTATTTGCTTCTCATCATCATCTTCTTCTGCTTCCAGTTCTGTTCAACGTACGTATTACCAAGGGTCCTGCAAGTATATGAAATAAATTTTATTATATTGTCTAATGATTTAGTTGTTTTGACTTTTGATATGTAATATAGTACGTGTGAATTAAAATCCCTGCACTAAAATGAGATCCATTTGGATGCAAAATATATTAAAATATTTTGACAGAACTATTATTATTTTATTTAGGCTTCCTTTGAGATGATTTTTTAATTTCTTTGTAAAGAAATTTTTAAGTATAAAAATCTCTTGAAAGCAGAAAAAATCAGCGGACTAAAATAAATTATGCATTTAATAATCCGTTTTGTTATATATATTATATATATATATATATATATATATATATATATAATATTATATTATATATAATATATATATATATATATATATATATATATATATATATATACACATATCTAATATCTAAATATTTATTTATTTATATAGCATTTTAATATATAAGAGTTCTTTTAGGATGATTGTAGTTTTTTATAAAGATGATAATAAAGTTGCTATGAAGAAATTGAGATTTTTAAGGCTTTGTATGGGATAACTTTCTTACTAATCGGCATGTGATTGATGTAAAAATAATAGTGAAAAATATAATATTTCCTAAAAAGTATTTATTAGAAGATAAAGACATTGAATTCTCAAGATCAATATTTGTTTTTAAAATAAAATTATCCACAGCTCTCCTTGGCCTATTGGTTGAGATGAAAAAAAAATTACAAAATTAAATTATGATATGAATTAATATAATGGCCTAAATGTTCCAAAAAAAAAAAAATTTGTAGAATGAAATGAAAATGTGAAAGCAAACCATCCTTTTTAGAGGGAATTAAATTACAATATGAATTAATGTAATGGGCATATAAATTATTTATAATTGGGCAATAAATTAAATAAATCGCCAGACAGACGTAGAATCGAATGGTTAAGAAAAAGACCAAAAAATAAGGACAGAGTTGATGATAAAAGACCACAAATATGTTAAAGAAGTTCATGTCATATATATATAAATTTAAAATAAAGCTTTACATCTCAGTACTTTGATTTAAGCAACTCAATTATTCCCACGTAGATTTATTAGGCTTCGTTTGGGAGAGCTTTCATACTATTTTATAAAGCAATTTTTTAATACAATTTTTATTTTTTGCAAAAAATTAGATTTGGTACTAAAAATTTGTTTTAAAAAGCAGTAATAAAGCTATCACAAACAAAAAACTTCATTTATGATAGCTTTCTTATTATTTTCTAAAATGATATTATTTAATATTAAAGTAGATGTTCAAAACTTATTAAAAAAATCATATTCAAACAAATTAATATTGAATACTTTGTTTATTAAAAAAACACTTTGAAATGTTAAAAATGAATTACTGCATAAGAATTCATTATTTTCAAACATTAACATCGAAATAATTGAAAATAAAGTTGAAACGGCAAAAATGATCAAGTTGAACATTAAAACTGAATTTACATGAAATTTTTTTCTATAAAATGTCTCAAAAAAGATGAGAGAGTAAAACAAATGTAACAAAATTACTAGAATTTCTTTGTCTTATAATCCTTCAGGCTTGGATAGTTCTTGGAGGCTTTAATTGTTGTAGGAAAAACATGAAAAAATGTGGGTGAAATTATATTCCATGTAGCAACTTTCAGGAATTTAGTAGCATGATCTTTTACTCAGCCCGTAAAAATCTTGCTTCAGGTGATATCTTCTTCTCATGGTCCAGCAAAAGATCTTAAGACCCAAATTAAGTTTTACTTAATGATTACTGATTGGATCTTTTACCCTCTTCCTACTTAAATAAAGTTTGTAATATTTCTTTTAATTTTTTTGGAAAACTCGCATGTCTATATTTTACAGTTGATTGACTATAGCATGTGGATGCTTGTTAAGGATGGTTATTCACCTCCGCCTCGTAAAATTAATGGCATTAAAAATGAACTTCCTTTCACTGAATGAACTTTTGATGATAGGGATTTAGCACAACTGAATACAAAATGTTTAAACTATTTTTTCTGTGCTTTGAAATCAGAATATTATATGCGTGTTTTACTTGTTCTACTGGTAAAGAAATTTGAGATAGATTGTGCTTTACATATGAATGAACAAATGAAGTTAAGCAATCTAGGTTAAATATTTTATTGCATGACTACAAACTTTTTCATATGAAACATACTGAATCGATTTTTGACCTATATATTATGTTTACTCAAATTGTCACCTCATTGTATGTCTTAGGAAGAGAGCTAACTAACTATGATAGAGTGAATAAAATTTTGAGATATTTGTCTTCTTCCTTTGATGTTAGGATTATTGTAATTTCTGAATCTAAAGATTTGAATACTTATTATGTTGATAACTTACTTAGGTCACTCGTTGCTTACGAGCAAGGAGTGAACCAAAGACAACTTAATGCAGGTAAGAAAAAGAAGAAGAAACTGTGGCACTTAAGGCTAATGATACGGATACAAATTCTTTCGAGTCTAAAAGCAATGATGTTGTCTTAATCACTAGGCAATTTAAAAACTTTCTAAGGAAAAATCACAAGCAACATCAGAAGTGAAAAAAATTCAGGATAGCAAAAATTTTAAAAGTTCTTCTAATGTTATTTGTTTTGAATGTAGGAAGCCTGGACATGTCAAAGCTGATTGTCCAACACTTTGAGTATCACTCAAGCAAGGAGAAGGGTGAGGAGAAACCCAAGTACATGAAGGACAAAAAGCAAATTCAAAAGGCATTCTAAGCGGATTCTGTATCTGACTCCTTTGAGATTGAAGCTGAGGAGGAGACAACAAACTTATGCTTGATGGTCGGTGATTATCTTGGTCAGTCTGACCAAGAACACTACAGGAAAATCACTGATTTCCGGCGGTCACATTTCCGGCGGCTTTCTGGCACATTTCCGACGATTTTTCCCAACAAAATTTTTCGGCGGAATTTCCGGCGGCTTTTTCACGTTTCCGGCGGCTTTTAAAAATTTAATGAAGTTGAATAAAATTTTTACTTTTTAAATGATTTAACAAAAAAAATATTAAAACTTATATTAACAATTTAATTAGTTTTCATTTTAAAATTAATTATTTAGTTAATTTTTATTTTATATTAAATATTATTTTTTATTTTAAATTAAATAGTTTCATTTTTTAAAAAAATTAAAAACTAATTGATTTTTTTCAGAAAATATAGTTTAAGTAAAAAATTTTAACAAAAATCGTATTTGCGTCTTTAGCAATTCGGTCGGTTGCTGGAAATTCCTCCCAACCGACTGCTGTTCGAACCTCACCACATGCAGACGCGGGCCAGCGGGAGCGGTATCGCGCAGGTGGCTGGCTGGATCGCGGGGGCTGAGCGCGGGAGCCGCGGGGCTGAGCCGGGATCGCGCTGGGGGGGGGGGGGGCGGCGGGGGTGAGCGCGGGATCGCTGCGGCAGGCTGTCCGGAGCGCGGGAGCTGGTCGGAGCGCGGGAGCGGGTGGCTGGCCGGAGCGGGGGTTTTTTTTTAAAAAAAAAAAATTGACCGGCGGTTTAAGACCGCCGGTAAGCCGCCGGACGAAATTGCCACCGAAATTTATTTTCCTACGCGGTTTTTACCGGCGGAATTTTAACCGCCGGAAACAGCCGCTAAATTACAAAACCGCTGGAAAAGGCTCAATTGCCGTCGGAAATAGCCGCCGAAAATGGGTGATTTTCCTGTAGTGGAAGAGGTATGCGAACTAAGCTATGAACAATTACTTGAAGTTTTTGAGAAAATTCATGCATCATATAGGAAATTTAAGAAATCACATACTAGTTTGAAATTGAATTTTTTAAATTTACAAAAAGAGCACAAAGTTTTATTTAAAGATCACTCCCAAATTGATAGCAATCACATGTCATTACTTAATGAGTTTGATGAATTAAATAAAAAGTATTCTGAGTTGGTTATTGAGCATGATTCATTAAAAGCATCCTACACTGCAATTGAAACTGATTTTAAAATATATATTGTTGAATTTGAGCATAGAAAACACTATTTGAGAGTTGATAATACCATTTTAGAAAGTGCTAACTCGAGATTTAAAATTGAATTGAATGCACTTGAGGAAAATAAGACTACACCCACACCTGATCCAAAGCCAAACCTATAAAGTGACACTATAACCCAAAGATTAATAAATCCTTTTCCTGGTGTTAGATATTTTTATATGACATGCTAGGACACATTTCACACACTTATACTATTCACCGTAGTACACATTAGGTGAGGATACCCAAATTATATGATTCACATCATAACACACATGCATTGCATTCCTCCTTCCATAAGAAGGGACCCAAATTTGATTGTTTTCTAAATCTGACGTTTGATAATTTTATATGCTTGCTCTCACAAATGGCCTCGTGAGAGCATGTGGTACTTGGATAGCCGAGGCTCACAACTCATAATTGCTTAAATTTGCTGATTAATAAATTCTAATTTGTATATTTTCTAATATATTACTTGTTATTTTCTATTCTTTCTTTTTAGTTTTGAGTGTTGATTTTTTTATTCTCTGTTATTTGGTAGTGTTTTTCTCTATGATGTACTTTTTTTGTTTTTCTTTTTGGTCATAGCTGAAATGATATTTTATATCTTGTTATTATTTTTAAAATTTTGTTGTCAATATTTTACATCTCTAAATCAATTAAAGGGAGAAACACAATTGATTGTTTCCCTCTCTTTAACCTCTTTTAGGGGTGTAATTTTCTTTTTTAAATAAAAGTCTATCTCAATTAACAACTGAATTTTGCAATTGAGATCTTTTTTTCTTCCTATAGTAATCTGTATATATATATATATATATATATATATATATAATATATATATATATATATATTATATATATATATATATATATATATATAATGTTCAAAGTCTTTATATTATTTTCAAATTCTTTGAAATTTTATCATTGCATTTATCATATGAATTTGATTCTATTTTGTGGCTTATTCTTTCTTATATTAGAGAGTGAGTTTTTTTCTCTAATATTGGGAAGATATGCTTACAACTGAGAGTGTTTTAGAGTTTTAAAAAGGGATCTATCTTGTAAAAATGATAAGGGCATAAAATGAGCCCCAAAAAGAAGAAAAAAATGAAAAAATACGTAATGATCGCCAAAAATATTGAAAGATATACAAAGTGTTTCAAAAATTATAAGATGCGCAAAGTGTATTAATCAATTGACAATAGGCATAAAATGAGCCCGCAAAAGACAAGCTTCCTTCTCTTTCAAACCCTTAAATCTTAGAAGAATTCATCTATCACTTGATATCTTCAAAGGCTTAATTTTGAATTTCACGATTATGACAAATTACTTTAATATGTTATTCTATAAGATATTTTTCTGGAACCAAGTTTTGAATGGATCTCTTTTTCTTATCTAATTAATTTTTTTATGAGTTAGGTCTTTTATTTTCAAAAGACGATTTGCCCTGAGAGAAGTCCGAGCAAGGGTTAATAAGAATAGCTATTCTATCATTTTTCAGATGTCTATGATGTTAACTCATTGTTCTTATAAATTTTTAATTCAATCACATGGAGTGGAGACTTTATTATATTCATGCATTGATAAAAAAAGAACTTTGCTTTTTTTCTTCTTTTTCGTCTTTTATTCTACTTTTTTCTTTTCTGATTCTCCTCCTCCTTTTTATGATGTAAAATGGGAGAGTAGTGGCAGTGGTTGAGTTGTTTCATCATATTATTTTACTTATGTTTGTGTTTTATTTAATTTTAATTTTTTGATTATTTTCCATTATAAAAAATGGGGAGATTGTTGCGAATCTAATTTCACGGAATATAATGTTGATGATATCAAACATTTATATTTTTTATGACTGTCTTGCCTACTAACTTTTCATGTTCATAAAATCAAATTATAAATCGAACCACCTCAAGATTGGATATATTAGGACTGAGTCAGCTTGTAAAGCACGTCAAGAGTGTTTTACCTTTTCTTGAGTCCATTGCAATATTATGGGTCCTGATGCTAAGTAACCTTACACACACATACTTGGAGAAAAATTTTTGTCTGTTTGATTAATGTTTTCTATTTTGATCACATCGTTCGGGGCGATCCAAAAATCTTTCTAGATGATCAGTTAAAAATAAAAATCCTAATTAGTGCATCCTGGTTAAGGTAGTCGCAATTAAGTGAATCGTCCTAGACTATATTAGCATCATCCGGGATGATAGACTCAATCAGAAAGAATCAGCCACCAGATCTATTTAGGAATATTTTATTTTTGGACATTGTCTAAGACATCGGCCTCGATGATGTAGTGCAATTATGCCTAAATTAATTTGGTAATTAAAAAAAAGTAATTAAAGTTTGATTGCTCGATCATATCATCCTAGACAATCACATGATCGTCCGAGATGATTAGTTCATAAGCCTTAGTACTTTTTGGATGATTAATAATCAACCTGTCTCCATTCAGAGCGATGGTCTGGACGATATGTACTGAATTGAACTAATCATCCGGGACGATTGTGATATCAGCCTGGTGTTGACCTCATTTTTGTATGAGGTCACTTTAATTCCTCCCTAAGTTCTAAATCCTAGGATCTTCTTAGTTCCTATCCCTTAGGCTCAATCCAAATCTTAATTCAATCCAAACCCAGAACCCTTAGGCTAAAGACTTAGGTCCTAAAGCCCTTTCTAGGTGATTCTTCCATCACCTTGAAGCTCAGTCAATTGACATTCAGTTAAGGGTCTATCAATTTCATATTGATGTGATATGTCTCTAGTGTCAACCCTCCAAATTTGAACTCATTTGGAGGACTCTAACCCTACAACTTGATTAAAATTCAAAGGTTGTAAAACCTTCAAATATTTACGATCAATGCCATTGGATCTTACACATGGTGGAGTCTGATCTTGGAGCCCTCTCCAAATGCTTTGACCATCTCCAGTACCTTGATTTTGACTTATTGAACAATAGTCTACATCCTTCCAGACTCAATTTGGCTCCAAATTGACTCGGGGCCAAAATGACCAAAATGCCCTTTAAGGAGACTTTTGGACTTTTGACCTAGACTTGACTTGATTTGATTACCAATCTTTGAAACCTTTCTCAAGTGCTTCTAATTGATTTTTAGAACCCTTTTGACTCAATTCCAACCATGGGCCAACTTGGTTGACCAAGTCAACCCATTTTGATCTTAATACCCCTTAAAGTCAGAATGGTCATTTTGACCTAAGTGATCTTTCTACACTTTGATGCCTCACCCATTAGACTCATATGACCAAATGGATTTCAAGTGACCCAACTCTTGGCCCTAAGTCATCTTGGTTGACCAAGTCAACCAAGTTGACCAAATGGCCAATACACCTCATTCCACATAGACAACTTGGCCAAGATCATTCCAATTCCCTTTGAACCCAAGGGATGACTCCTTGGGCACCCAAGAGACCCCTCTTGGAGATCCAAGTCTTGGGCTCACTTGGGTTAGCCTTTTGGCTTGACCCAAGTGACCAAAGAGAGGTCTTCTTTGAACCATCTCTCCACCTTAATCAAATTGAATTCAAATCAATGTGTCATTGGGTCCCCCTTGACCCAATGCATCTCCCTTGACCAGCCCAGCCCTTGGGCTCACTTGGGTCAAGAGTTAGGCTAACCCAATGTGTCCAAAACCACTTGGGATTGAGCCAATTCTTGTCCTAAGTCAAATTGAACTTGACCAACACTTCCATTGGGTCTCCCATGACCCAATACATCTCCCTTGACCAGCCCAACCCTTGGGCTCACTTGGGTCAAGAGTTAGGCTAACCCAAAGTGTCCAAAACCACTTGAGATTGAGCCAATTCTTATCCTAAGTAAAATTGAACTTGACCAACACTTCCATTGGGCCTCCCATGACCCAATGCATCTCCCTTAACCAGCTCAGCCTCTGGATCCACTTGGGTCAAGAGTTAGGCTAACCCAAAGTGTCCAAAACCACTTGGGATTGAGCCAATTCTTTCCCTAAGCCAATTTGAACTTGATCAACACCTCTAATAGGTGGTCCTAGGTCCAACATACCTCCTCTAGCCAACCCATGCCTTGGACTGACTTGGGTCAAGTTTTAGGCTAGCTCAAAGTAGCCAAAACCATATGGACCCGAGCCATCTTTGAATCCAGATAACCCAATTTCCACTTGCATTGGGTTCACCAGACCTAGACCCACCTCCCACATCAAGCCCAGGGGTCTGGCCTATCCTGGGTTGAGCCCAAATCCACCCAAACCGAGTAGGTTTTGGTCCGGCCAAGCCACCACACCAAACCAAGCCTCCCCATGCTCAATTGAGCTCACCCTCGACTCTACACGTCTCCATCGACCTTCTCAGGTCAACCCGACCCAAACCCCGGTCGGTGGCGATCGGAACAATTTGAGAACAAGCTCCGATGGTCCCCCTAGGCCGATCCTGACCCAAAGCCTTCCAGAGGCTGTGGCTCGCCGACTTGACGCTCACGAGCCCTTGGGGATGATGTCCCCTTCCACCTGGCGCCAATCCGCAGCCCCTCCAGCTCAGTCCTAGCCGTTCAAGCTCGTGGGAGGTGGATGAATAGGCTTGAGATCTCCAGATTTCGCCATTCGATCCCAGGCTTTCAAAATCACTCCCTAGATCTCGTTCGACCTCCCAGCAACTTTCCCCAGCTTCCCATGCCATCCCTTTGATCTGTTCGAGCGAACTCCAACAAAAGCTCTCGGCGTCCAGCTCGAAGTCGCACCTCCAACCGTCATCCAGTCCCAACGTCTGAAGGAGATCTGCTCGCCATCATCCCCTGAAGCTTCCTTATAGAGAAGCTCTTTTGTTGAGACTGTCTCTGCAGTAATCTCTCCATCTAGGTAGTCCAGTCAAGTGTGAAGGAAACCTTCACCCCAACGGATCTCCACCGTTGGATTGAAGGTTTCCCCTCCCCTGATCCTCCCTGTGAAATTTCATATCAGTTCATCGGTGGGATCGCTCGAATCACGTCGAAGAAACTCCACGGCCTCAGACTCGCCCGGGAGGTTGAAGATGAAATCCTAGCTGTTGATTTCAATCAACAGCGCAGATTAGATCCCGCGGTCTCGGAGTCCGTTTAATCCCAGTCGTCCAATCCGTCATCCGTCGGCTACGATTAACCCGACCATTATACAATCAGCACCAATGATTGCCCCGCCAATCGTGACGCGCTGTGTGTAAAGCGCGGCTGACTGTGTAATGGCAGGATTTAATTTCATGGAAAATTAGGGAAACTTCAAAAATCCATTACTCCCTGCACACTTAGCCAAATCAGGTGTTCTTAGGCTCATTGGAAAGGTCTCAGGAAGATCTATAAAAGCCCTATGGTTCCAAGCCCTAATTGTATCTGTGCTAAGTTTAATTTCAGTTTGAGCATTTTATTGATTATTTCAATTATTGTTTAATTTTAATTCCCCCATGCCTGGAATTTTGGGAGATTGAATTTGGGCATGTCCTTGACATGTCCAAAATTTATCTCCCCTATTTAAAATGTTCAAGGGCATTTTCCCCTAATTTTTAGTTTAAGGGTCATGGGTTGACCCTTAAATTCAAAATGAGATTCAAACCTTTCCAATGGGATTTCGTTGTGATATTTTGTGTGATGATGATATGTAGGATAGGGAGTTTAGAGCCAGTGATGTTTCCCCAATCAAAGCTTAGGATAGCTCCTTAGGATTTTTTGAAGGTGACTTAGAGTTTACCTTAGGTGACTTGTTTGGCCACCTTAGAGTATTCAACTTGAACCAAAATTTGGTGGGTTTAGGACTTAGGATTAGGTGATTCCATGGTCCAAATTTCACCAGGTTTGGAGATCATTTGGTTCACCAAATAGGAGCCATAGTATTCCCCCTTAGAAATGGCCTTTAATATTAATAAAATTCTAATAAATCACCATTAATTCATAAAACTCCTTAAAATACTCTTAACTGACCCTAATTGATCTATTAACCAGTGGAAATTCAAATCCTATTAATTTAGCTTTATAATCTATGTTAATCTAATTTTAATTAAAATCAATGTTTAATCAATTTCAATTAATTAATAAAAAAATTATTAAAAATCTCAAAAAATCTTTAAACACTTGATAATCTCCCCTTAGATCTTCTCTAATCTTGGGGATTGATTTCAAGAAGTTTAGGATTCATTTGAGTTCAAACCATCAGAAGGGACCCTTTAATTAAGTTAATTAAAAATTCTAATAAATACCTTAAATTGTAAAATTCATAACTAATTGTAGAAAATCTCAAATCCATCAAACTCAGTGGATAATGACTATAATTAAAATCTAGTATTTTTCAAAAATGTCAAACCCCCAAAATCTAGTCAAAGTAAAAAAAAAGTCAACATTTTGGTCAACCCTAGGGCAAAACTTTGTCAAAACTTCTAAAAATCATAACTTTTGATAGAAAACTCCAAATTGAGTGTGTCACCTGTCTAAAAGTCACAATTAGGTCTAGTATTTATTAAAAATTTGAAACCCTTAAGATTAACTCTAATATTAATAAAATTAAATTTTGACCCCTTAGTTAACATATACGGTAACCTACAAAATCTTCCAATTCCCCTAAATTCCAAAATTTTCTTGATAGACTGATAAAATTATTAACCAATCCTATAAAATCAGTAAACAGCTCCCCTTAATGTTAACCTATTCTCTTAATTTCAACTAACTTAAAGTAACTCTAATCAACCCCGATTACTACTGGGTACCTACGAAGCTATTAACTTAGCCCCAAAGAAAGTGAAATAAACTTCACGATCTCAGTGTGAAACAAAGGTAGTAATCAATTAACCCTTAAAATATATTTAATTAATTTTTTTTTAATATATTTATATTTAAACTCTAATTAAAATTTCCCTTTAAGCCTTAACAAACTCAGAATACTATACAACTTTAACTAATCACCCAACTTAGGATCTACCCCAGCCACACGATC
Source organism: Dendrobium huoshanense (assembly GCA_016618105.1). Classification (NCBI taxonomy): domain Eukaryota; kingdom Viridiplantae; phylum Streptophyta; class Magnoliopsida; order Asparagales; family Orchidaceae; genus Dendrobium; species Dendrobium huoshanense. The sequence goes on along the minus strand of CM028358.1, from coordinate 29,297,307 downwards.
TTTTACACACACTTTAGATGATTTGCTAGGACAATCAACTCTAGATCTAGGTTAGGCCGGTGTTTACTTTATTACTGTGTGCCAGATTTTTTTGTGATTTTACTACATGTTTTGGATTAAATTGCCTTGTTGTGTCTGCTTACTTTTTACTGTACTCTGTGGATGATTGATGTGTTTGGCGACTAGATTGTCCTTAGGTTAGGTACGATCTGGATATTCATACAGTTTTCTGCAGGTGGTCACGCTCATGCAGGGCAATAAAAAGGGGGGCTAAATAAAAAAATTTCAATTATTATAAATGCCTGCACAGGTGCTTCAGCTGCTAAAGCCCCCAAATAAAAAGAGTATGACCAGTGTGTTTACTTTCTTTTCTGTATATATATATATATATATATATATATATATATATATTATATATATATATATATATATAACTGCTTGGGAATAAATACATTTTGATTTATTAACTACTTAGGATAGCCTTGTAGGAGAGTCTAGATTTTTGATTTCATATAAATGTAATTTGTATAAATGTAAAGTGTTGTGAAAGTTAGCTTTGAGTTGGGATACATAGGTCCAAAGCTTGGATTCCGAAGAGAAAAGGATGCCATCAGGGGAGTACTCCTTTTTTTATTTGGAGATCCAAATTTGGATCACACTTCTTCCCTACCTAAAGAGGAAAGAGTAGCCTTCCCCTTAAAGGAAGTGCCTTCTTATCCATTTGGGTAGCCTACTATGAAGAATCTAAGAAAAGGAGCCCAAAGAAGAACAAGACTGAAGACTTGAAGATTGAGAGTATCCCACTCAAAACTACTTGCGTCATTACTAGGTTTAGAATCCGGATTGTTGTCAGTGGTGCCCGACCACTTTACTTTTTGCAAAATTTTAGTTTGTAATAAGCAAGGCAACTTTGCCTATGGACATTTATTGACTAATTAATTTATATTTGATGTGATGAATTGATTGCCTTTAGAATTGCCTGTTTTTCTTAATTTTTTGGCGTTTGCATGCCGCTTTTGTTTTTTCCTAGACTTGTGAGGCTCGTGAGGGTGTGGAAAATTTTATATTCATAACTCTAAAGTCTAAAATTTTAGTGAGTCTAAATAACATAAAAAGATAACGAATCTAGGGAATTAGTAGGGGATCGACCCCGGGGTCGTATGCATATTTCTGCATTACTCTTTCCTTGTTTTAGACCCTTCCCGCCTGCGGGTAGAGTCTGGATAGTCTGACATATGAGGACGAGGTACCAGACCTGGGGGAGTCCAGTCTTCTAAAAAAATTATTTTCTAAGCTTGTTTTTAAAATTTCAAGCATATTTGATTTGAAGTTATCAACCAGCACGTATTGTATTAGAAACAAATTAAAATTGTCAAAATTTTAATTGTATTAGTCCTTAACATTTTGCACCCAACATAAGTCAAAGGGGTCAATTAGGAAAATCGCTAGATGTCGGCTCCAACTCTCTAAAATTTTAAATAAAAAGTCCTTACTTCTCTTTAATAAAAGACGGGACTCATATATTTTAAATTGATTAGGTGGTTAGCTGGATCTCCAATCCAGGCAGGGGTAAGTCCAGATTTTGCATTGCATTAGTTAGGTTCAGACGACTGTGGTCCAGTGTCCAAATTAAATCTAGGATTTGGGGCTTATCTTTGATTATAAGACCCCATATTTCGGGAATATAATCCCAAATTTCTAATAAAATTCTTAACTCTAATTAAAGCTTTATTTCAATCCTAAAACATAAAGCCCAACACTTAGACTAGGTTGGGACACTTCTGGATAGTTCTGAAATCTTAAAGTGTCCCCTACTTCTCTTCCCTTAACTCTGTTAATAACTGCTCAATCTTGATCCATCCCTTTTGATCTTCCAAAATTCATTCACTTTTGGTATCACTCCTAGAATATCTAACAAAATTTCGTCACTATTTTAATCGAGAGTTTTCGTAGGGGACTTTGTCTCCCTACGATATAATTAACTACGAGGGCTTGCGCTCGTAGGAGATTTGGAACCACACACGCACCTAATTTTAAAATTAATTTCTCTAAAATCTTATTAGATTTCTTTGGGAAAAAGTCAAAATGATCATCGTTATTACATAGAAGGATTATCATTGAATGGTATTATCTCCTTTCGGGGAGATACATCCTTCTTCAATAAGGATTCGGATGTGAATTCGATGATCGTACTTCTTGAATATTATAACTGGATTTCATTGAACTTCATTCTGTTCCCTCGGGGCCATACGAAGTTCTCTTTAGAGTCCGATTACAATATTCAAGATGAGTTTCATAATCCTAAGTCTGAACATCGTTATGAAATTTTATTTTCATCCTTCAGGGTGATATAATTTTTTTTAACAGGACAATTCGACTTTAGAATTAAAATTAAACATTAATTTCAAAATTCTCAAAGAAAACTAATATTTTTTAAAACCTATTTTCAAAATTTCACCAATACTGGGATGATCAAGTTATTTTTTTATCGTCTAGATATCTATTCAGGCCGATATTTTGGATGATATTTATCATTTTGTACTGTTGACCTCTTTTTTGACTCGAGCCTCACTCCATGGGTCTAAATGGGCTAGATTGACCAAGTCAAACTTTGACTTGGTCAACCCAAGTCCTAATGGGCTATTTTTGACCCATTAGGCCCATTAAGAGCCCAAATCCATTTGAAATCAATCCAACCCATTGCATGACTTGATTCCTTCACTTCTTTGACTTATTTGACTTGGGTGACCAAGTCAATCTTTGACTTGGTCAACCCAAGTCTTAATAGGTCATTTATGACCTATTTAGAGCCATTTAAGCCATATTTAATGCATTAACTCCTCTCCCTTCATTTTGAATTTGATTCCACGGCCAAATATGATGGATTTCCCTCCTAATTACCTAGAGATTCGATCCCAACCGTTAGTGCATGGATTAGAGCTTTAAATAAGGAAAAATTAGGTTTTGGAAGGGGGCCTTTTGCAATTTTTCTCTCTCCAGACTTCCATAGACTCTGAAATCTCTTGTGGGAGTTCCTGGAGTTCCCCACGACCTTTCCCCACCGAATCCTGACGAATTCCACTCGCCGGCGGCGAGATTCCGGCGACCTAAGGCCAAATCCATCTAAGGCTTCGATCCACTCGATCCGGGGCTCGTTGGTTCGTGATTTCAACTAGGAAAACTTACGAGGACAGTCTACAAGTGCAACCGTACAAAGATTTCGAAGATCCAACGGTTAGATCCTCTTAAAACCCTTAGAATAGATCAAACACTTAGATCTAAATAAATATTTGTAGAATGAGTTTTAGATCAAACTAGTACTCCCCCGCGATTTCTGTTCATACCTAGGACTCATGTTTAAAATTTCGTGAAATTTCGTTGAGAATCGAGGGAGAACGAGACATTTTTGTGTTTAGGGTTTCGGTCCGGCCCCTCCTCCAGGCTGAGCGAGTCTCAGCCGTTGATTTCCAGACGGACGGCGCAGATCTCGCCCGTCCGCGGTCTGGACTGACCGCGGGCCATCTCCCGCGGTTGCCGCGTGCCACGTGGCACGATCTCCGCCCTCCATTTGAGCAGCACGGATCGGACGGCTCGGAGCCGTTGCCCACGTGGATGAGTGGGAGGCGGCTTGATTGCCGCATGATTGCGGCAATCATTGAGCCGCCGCCAATGATTGGCCGCAACCGCGGACCCAATCGTGCTCCGCCACGTGTCCCGCGGGTCCCGCCGGCCATATATTATTTAAATAAATATTTAAAATTCCTTTTTTAACTGTTTTAACTTTAAAAATTCGCAGAAAATCCATTTTCGCTCTGATTTTGACGCACAATACCTCGAATTTATCGTATTTTCATCCTCTACATTATAAAAAAAAAATTTATTAAAAATGATAGATATATTTTTAATTATTCATTAAACAGTAAAATAACCTTTTTTATTTTATTTAAATTATTGTTTTTAGTTTAATTATTATTATATTGATATTTAATAATTATTTATATTAATTACTATTAGTTTAAGTTATTATTTTACTGTTTAAGTTCTATTTTATTATCATTACTATTATTATTATTATTATTATTATTATTATTATTATTATTATTATTATTATTAGTATTATTACTATTTAAGTATTTTAAATATAATTTCTTTTTTACCTTTATATTATAATTATTTCAAATAGTTCTAGTTATTTTATTATTATTATTATTATGATATTTTAAAATACTTGTAGGTTTAAGGAGTCTTAAATTTATACTATAATAATTTTTTTTAAATATTTATTATTTTTTTTTAAAGCCTTTAAGTATTTTAAACTTCGAAAAACCATAACTTTCTTATTTTGAATCCGCTGTCGACGCACAGCACCTTGTTTTGGATGTACTCTGAATTCTGCATATTTTAAAACTATTTTCAGATGAAAGTTTTGTCTGTACTTTCTGTCATTTTAAAAACAGTTAAACTGTACTAGTTTGAAATATTATTTTATTATATTTAAACTTGTAAATTTCGTATCTTTCCCGTTTTAAATCAGATTTTCGCGTATAACCCCTCGTTCTTTTCAGAAAAGCGAGATTTATGTTTTGAAACCATTTCCAGCCCTTGATTTTGGCTGTTTTGACATATCACTATTTGGATTCGATCATTCGAGTGTTTTTGGTATTAAATATTAATTATGATAATTATTTTCAGGATACAAATTATTTTTTAAATCGTTTTGAGACTGGTGAGAGTGTTCAGTGGGTCTCTCTATATATATGTATTATGAATCGACTTACTTTTTAATTACTTTATTTTCCAAAAAGGTATATTTATGTTTACAAGTATTTTGAAACTATTTTAAAACTACTTATACATAAATCCTAATTTTGGGAGACTTGCTACTTCGTGAAATTTTAGACATGGATTCTGGATATGAAGAGCAGTCATGGGGGAGTGGGTTAGTGAATGGTTGAGTCCCAATCATTCACTAATCCTTTCTTTAGGTGTCTTTACTTTTTATCTTTCGTAGATTGCATGTGTAGATCGTCGCACCACAAGCACTTAGTCTAGGCTCTCCTAGATTTAAGGACATTGCGTGTTTATTTCATTTATGTACTCCATGTATTTACTACCTTGAGGGTTAGTATGAACTTCAGTTTAAACCCACGTAACGTAGTGACACCCTAAGGACAAAAATTAAGGACCTGTCTAGCAAACTTAGAAGTTTTCTAGGAGCTAGGATAGATCCCAGAACGACATGAAAACTTCAACATTTAAACTTAGTGACATCATAAACCTCCCTGAATTTTCTAGGAATTGTTAGGACCTTTTAGACCCCTTAATTAACTAACCCTAATTAACTGGTTAAATAAGACCCCGAGACCTTCCGAAAATTACAATAAATACACCATAGGTCAGAAAATTACCCATAATACCTCAAACTGACCAGAATCTGATCATTGACCTTAGATAAATAGGGCACTCTAGTTTGACTTCAGGTTGACCCATAATTTGACACTAGGTGGAAATTACCGTTTTGCCCCTAATAAATCATTAAAAATTATTAAAAATTCTAAATCTCCTCCAAACAATTGGGAACACTTTCTCTAGTCATTCCTGACCTTTGGGGGTGATTCCAATCATTTTGGAGCTTGTTTGGATCAAAACAGTAAAAAAGCCCCTTTATTAGGAAATTTAGAAAATTCCCTAAATACCCCAATCTTAGAAAATTCATAACTAATTGTAGAAAATTCCAAATTAGATAAACTCACTTGCATTAGACTCCAATTAGAGCCTAGTATTTATTAAAAATCTTAGGTTTCCAGAAATTGGCCTAGGATAGAAAGTCAACTTTTTGGTCAACCCTAGTTCATTTAGGGCCCGAAACTTAGAAAATTCATAACTTTGCCTAGAGAACTCCGATTCCAGCCTACTACCTGTCTAACTACTCGTACTAAGGTCTAGTATTTTCTTAAGGTGATAGGAGACTCAGACTTAGCCTTTTTCCCATAGTGACTTTTTGGACCCTTAGTCTAGTTCCTAGGAGGACCCAGGACTTTCCAAAATTGGCTAATATAACTTTAACTTCAAATATCATCACCCTAAGTTCTTAAAATTGATCAACAAACTATATTAACTAAAATGCACTCCAATTCACTAATATTCGAATTTCAACAAAAATTTCCTTTTCTGGCCTTCAACAGATTTGAACTTTAGACAATTTTAACTAACTATCCTGCCTATGTATCACGACCCGACCCGACGGGGACGGATCCCGCCCGAGCCGGAACCCGACGAGAGCTAAACTTGTCCAGGATCTGGCTTTGGATTAGGTTGCTGCACTGATCTTCCAAATTCTTAACTCAACAGAAACACACAGAACAACAGAGCTACTAAAAACATCAAATGCAGCGGAACAAAACATCTATCTTTTCATTTCCTCAAAAATAATCATCTACAGAACAGTACATGGCTTTCAACAGAAAGAAAGACAGAACAGGAAAGCCATGATTATACAAAAATCAAAAAGTACAAAAGTACCTATACTGATCAGACTCTGAACTAATCCTGAACTTCCTTGCCCTTCCCAGAACCTGAAAACCACCAGAAAGCAAGGGTGAGCTCAACAGCTCAGCAAAGCAACAAACCACCAATCTAAATTCTCAGAAACCAAAACCAAACTCATCAGACAGAAATCAGATCAGAAATCGGAACAGAATCGGAAATCAGAACTTATACGGACAGATATCAAATCAGAATCAGAATCGTACAGATCAGATCACAGAACAGAATAAACTCAGCAGAGTCAGAATTATACAGATCATATCGAAACAGAACAAAATCGTATCAGAATCACATATCAGATCAGATATCAGATATTTAATATAGTTAAGTGTGCCCCCGGCACCAGAATAATAGCTGAGTAATTAATAGCTAAACTAAACTAAACAGAATCACTACGGATTCTAACCCTTATGTCTCCCTTGTGCTCACGGCACCAAAAATTCGCTGAATAATTAATAGCTAAGCTAAATGTGCTCACAGCACCTGAATAATAGAATTCACGGATCCGGAATATAACTGATATTTCTCCAACTTGAGCTCATCTAAATTTCCCGTTTCACTAACTGAATCTCATAGGATCCAGGCCCCTTATAGCTCCCTTTTTATAGCTTATACACATAGCATTTCAATTCAGAAGAAATCCGGACAATTCAGAAATTACCCAAAAATCGGGCAGCACAACGGCAGTATACAGAATTTACACAAAAATTCCTGCAAAGAAAATTTACCGAATTCGCACAGAACATAGATAATCATATTCCAGAACATTTATTCTACTGCACAGAGAATTTACAATTTCACAAAAAATTGTAGTCTACGAAAAACATCGCCGAATCAAAAATACCCGGACAAAAATCTTCAAAATATAGTCAAAACGTGCACACCCGGCACGGCAATGTTATACAGAAACTTACGCGGTAAAAACTGAACCAATCAAAAGATACGGACGAAAAACCGTAACGAAAACAAAAATCCGGACAGAAAATACCGCCAACTGTGACGGAACTGAAAATTGAGAAAGACGGAATGTGCCTTACCTCGAGCACAGCAAAATCCTCAACAGTCACTTCGATCGAAAACGGCTCCGCGTCTCCCCGAAATCAACTTTTCCAAAAATCTCTTTTTCTCTCTCCTCAGAGCTGAAATCAGATATTTTTATTTTTAATTTTTCTCTCTCTTCACATTGTCTGATTTCCTTAAGTAATCCTCATATCGGCCCGGCCGATCGTCCAGATCGTCCTGGACGATCAGACCAAACCAACATCGCCTGGCCGATACTCCAGGGCGATGATCAGGCCGATCCTTATGAACAGTGTCAATCGGCCTGGCCGATGTCCCCGATCGGCCTGGACGATGCCTACAGGAAATCACCTGGAGCAAAACTGGGCAAAATCTGGAACTGATTTTCTACTGATCGTCCCAGGACGATCCAAAATCGGCCTGGACGATCCTGGAGCAGATTGTGATATTACAATCTCCCCAACTCAGAAAAATGTCGTCCTCGATATTATCCAATCCAAACTCAGTCAAAACAAGTACGGGTACAACCGTCTCATATCAGACTCCTTTTCCCACGTTGCTTCTCGTGCAGTCCGGTGCTTCCACTGGACTTTAACCATAGGAATCTCTTTATTTCTTAACTTTCGGACGTCGTACGCCAAAATCAATTCTGGCTCTTCCTTGTACGCCAGATTCTCCTGAATCTCAACCTCGTCCGTAGATATCTTCTTCCCAGAGTCGGATACCCACTTCCTCAGAGTGGATACATGAAACACATTATGCACATCCGGCATAGAATCAGAAAGCAATAGGCGATAAGCAGCTTTTCCAATTCTTTCCAAAATCTCAAACGGTCCAACATACCTTGGACTAAGCTTGCTTACCTGACCAAATCTGCTCACACCCTTCATCGGGCTGACTTTGACATACACAAAGTCACCAACCTGAAATTCAACAAATCTGTGCTTCTGATTGTAATACTTCTGCTGACGATCTTGAGCGGCTTTCAATCTTTCTCTTATCAAACTGATCTTCTGAGCAGTTTCATCAGCAAAAGTGGCACCCAAAGCCTGTCTATCTCCGACCTCCGTCAGAGTCAAAGGAGTACGACACTTCCTGCCATACAAAGCCTCGTACGGTGCCATACCGATACTTGACTGAAAATTGTTGTTATAGGCAAACTCAATCAGTGGGATATGATCTTCCCAGCTTCCGCTAAAGTCCAGAACACAAAGCCTCAACAGATCTTCCAGTACCTGAATAGTCCTCTCAGACTGTCCGTCAGTTTGAGGATGAAAGGCCGTACTGAAATGCAATTTCGTACCCAAGCCTTGCTGAATGCCTTTCCAAAGTCTGGAAGTAAAACGTCCATCTCGATCAGATACAATCACGCGAGGCACACCGTGCAATCTGACTATCTCCTTCACATAAATCTGTGCCAAGCGTTCAACTGAATCCGTCTGTCTGATCGGAAGAAAATGGGCTGACTTCGTCAATCGATCTACAACTACCCAAATGGCATCATGTCCTTGTCGTGATCGAGGAAAACCCATCGCAAAATCCATTGTTACCTCCTCCCATTTCCACTCAGGGATAGGCAACGACTGCAACAGTCCACCTGGTCGCTGATGCTCTGCCTTCACCAACTGACAGGCTTCGCATTTCGACACAAACTCCGCCACATCCTTCTTCATCCCAGGCCACCAAAACAAAAGCTTCATATCAGCGTACATCTTACCACTGCCTGGATGAACAGTGTAGCCTGAATGATGAGATTCATACAGAATCTCCCGCCTCAAATCTCCAGACACAGGTACCCACAACCTGTTCTTACAGAAAATAGCACCAGAATCAGAAATTCGAAGTTCAGGAGTCTTACCAGATCCAATCTGTGCTAGCAACTTCGAATACTCAGAATCTGACTTCTGGGCTTCTTGAATCCGTGCTTCCAAAGAAGACTGAATACTCATCTGAGCCAACTCCAAATCACTGGAGGAAATCACCTCCAACTGCAATCTCTCCAAATCACGAATCAGAAAGTCATCACAGGTAAGCTGAATACTTGATAATCCAGAAGACTTCCTACTCAAAGCATCTGCTACCACATTCGCCTTCCCAGGCTGATACTGAATAGTCAGGTCATAGTCCTTGATCAACTCGAGCCACCTCCTCTGTCTCAGATTCAGATCCTTCTGAGTAAAAATGTACTTCAGGCTCTTATGATCAGTAAAAATCTCACATCTGACGCCATACAGGTAATGACGCCAAATCTTCAAAGCAAAAACAACTGCAGCTAACTCCAAATCATGCGTCGGGTAATTCTTCTCATGTGGTTTCAACTATCTCGAAGCATAAGCAATTACCTGACCATGTTGCATCAGGACACATCCTAGTCCTTTCAGTGAAGCATCACTGAACACCTGAAAACCTTTCGTACCTGACGGAAGTGCTAACACTGGAGCTGAAGTCAAACAATCCTTCAATCGCTGAAAACTAGCTTCACACTCCGGTGTCCAAACAAAAGGAACTGACTTCTGAGTCAGTCTCGTCAGAGGAGTCGAAATCTGTGAAAATCCTTTCACAAACTTCCTATAATACCCGGCCATGCCCAAGAAACTACGTACCTCAAATACCGTAGTCGGCCTTGGCCAATCAGCAACCGCCTGAATCTTCTGGGGATCTACAGAAATGCCGTCTCCGCTAATCACATGCCCCAGAAAAGAAATACTCTTCAGCCAGAATTCACACTTGGAGAACTTGGCATACAGCTGATGCCTCCTCAAAGTCTCCAACACAATCCTCAAATGTCTGGCATGATCATCCTCAGATGCAGAATATACCAGAATATCGTCAATGAAGACGATCACGAACTGATCCAAATACTCCCTGAATACTCGGTTCATCAGATCCATGAAAATCGCAGGCGCATTGGTTACCCCAAAAGGCATAACCAAAAACTCGTAGTGCCCGTACCGAGTACTGAAAGCAGTCTTCACCACATCAGATTCCTTCACCTTCACCTGATAATATCCGGATCTCAAATCAATCTTCGAAAATACCGAAGATCCGGAAAGCTGATCAAACAAGTCATCTATCCGAGGCAAAGGATACTTGTTCTTGATCGTGACCTTGTTCAAATCTCTGTAATCAATACACATACGGAGTGTACCGTCCTTCTTCTTCACAAACAGAACAGGTGCTCCCCAAGGCGAAATACTAGGGCGCACAAAACCTCTGTCAACCAACTCCTGAAGCTGAACTTTCAACTCAGAAAGTTCTTTCGGTGCCATCCTGTACGGAGCTTTCGATATCGGAGCTGTACCCAGAAAAATATCGATAGAGAACTCCACATCTCTATCCGGAGGTAAACCAACCAACTCCTCAGGAAAAACATCAGCAAACTCCCGTACCACTGGGATCTCAGAAACAGAACCAACCTCCAGGTTCAGATCCCGCACTGAAGCTAAAAATACTGGGCATCCTTTCTTCCACATTCTGCTCACCTCCAACGCAGAAATCAGACTGGAGAGAACACCTCGTAATCCCTGAAATACAACTCTCTCTCCAGCCACAAGCAAACTCACTTGCTTCTTCAGACAGTCAATCTGAGCCTCATACTGACTCAGCCAATCCATGCCCAAAATCACATCATACAATGAAATCGGCAACCGAATCAAACTCGATTTCCACTTCTTGCCAGAAATCTCTATCTCACACCAACAAAACTGTCGAGCAATCAATGGATTCCCAGCCGGCAAAATCACAGACAAAGAAACCGGAAGTAAAAGAGAATCCAAACGTAAAGCCTCAAAACAGTGCTCGGACAGAAAAGAATGACTCGCTCCAGAGTCAAACAAAACACGACAGGGCTGATCAGAAATGTAAACCGTACCTGTCACAACATCCGGAGCATCTCGAGCCTCCTGCTGACTCAGGCTGTAAACTCGTGGCTGAACTGGAACAGGAGCTGAAGCAACAGAACTACTCTGCTCCCTCTGAATCGTAGGTGGTCTCCGTGGTGCAGAACTAGAACCACCACCTCTACCAGTAAATCCCTCAGGGCGTGGAGGAACAGTCCTCGGTCTTCCTGCTGCTGATCCAACAGGTCTAACGAAGCCCTCAGATCGCTGCTCATATCCCATCTGTGGACATTCTGCAATCCTATGTCCCGGCTGACCACATCTGAAACAAAGACCAGCTATCCTGTAGCACTGGCCATGGTGTCGCCGTCCACAACTCTGGCACACAGGTGCCATACTGACAGATCCAGAACTAGTCGTACTGGTAGCAGTACCAGACGATCCTCCGCTCCTTCTGGAATCTCCAGATCCAGAACCAGGAACAAATCTCCTCTTCCCAGAGGAACCACTGCCAGAAGTCTCTCCTCCAAACCTCTTCCTACTCACAGACCACCGCTGCTGAGTAGCCGTCATGTCGTTCTCAATCAGACGAGCTCGCTCCACAAGCTCAGAGAAATCAGTAATCCTGAATGGTATCAGAGGCTGCCTCAAAGTGTCTCGTAAGCCTCTCAGAAATCTGTAGCACCTCTCAGCAGACGTGCTAACCAGCTGCGGAGCGTACCTGGCTAATGCAGTAAACTCAGCCTCGTACTGCATCACCGTCTTGCTCCCCTGAACCAGCCTCAGAAAACTCTCCTGCATCTGCTGTCGTGCAGAAGGGGGAACAAACCAATCTCTGAACACTTCAGTGAACTCTTCCCAAGTGATCAAAGAGTTCAGTCTACCCTGAAATCTGGCTGCCTGCTGGCCATCCCACCAGTGCTCAGCCTCTCCGTCCAACAGAAAAACAGCTAACGGAACCTTCCTGTCTGCAGGACACTGCATCCCGTCAAAAGTCTTCTCCAATCTCCTCAGCCACTCCTCCGCTGCTCTGGGCTCAACAGCGCCCTCAAACCTCGGAGGCTTCAACCTCAAAAATAACTGCAGGTGTCGATCAATGTCCTCAGATCTAACAGTAGAAGCTCTGCTCTGAGTCTCGCTCATCATCTGAGCAACAAGTGACGCAAACTGTGAAAGTGTGTCAGCACCGACCACTGGGGCTGTACTCCCCACTGGTGCTGCCTGATCGTCACTCTGACCGTCTGTCATGTCTGGGTCTGGCTGATCCATACAGAAAAATCCAGAAAATCCGGAAAACTATCACAAAAACAACATAAAAACAACACAATAAAAAGCCAAACGACCCAAAACTACCTCCCAGACAGACTCACTGATCACTTCCTAGAGCTCTGTTTTACAATCCAACCTGTTTCCAAAACCAGTGCTCTGATACCACAAAAGCTTGTCACGACCCGACCCGACGGGGACGGATCCCGCCCGAGCCGGATCGCGACGAGAGCTAAACTTGTCCAGGATCTGGCTTTGGATTAGGTTGCTGCACTGATCTTCCAAATTCTTAACTCAACAGAAACACACAGAACAACAGAGCTACTAAAAACATCAAATGCAGCGGAACAAAATATCTATCTTTTCATTTCCTCAAAAATAATCATCTACAGAACAGTACATGACTTTCAACAGAAAGAAAGACAGAACAGGAAAGCCATGACTGTACAAAAATCAAAAAGTACAAAAGTACCTATACTGATCAGACTCTGAACTAATCCTGAACTTCCTTGCCCTTCCCAGAACCTGAAAACCACCAGAAAGCAAGGGTGAGCTCAACAGCTCAGCAAAGCAAGAAACCACCAATCTAAATTCTCAGAAACCAAAACCAAACTCATCAGACAGAAATCAGATCAGAAATCGGAACAGAATCGGAAATCAGAACTTATACGGACAGATATCAAATCAGAATCAGAATCGTACAGATCAGATCACAGAACAGAATAAACTCAGCAGAGTCAGAATTATACAGATCATATCGAAACAGAACAAAATCGTATCAGAATCACATATCAGATCAGATATCAGATATTTAATATAGTTAAGTGTGCCCCCGGCACCAGAATAATAGCTGAGTAATTAATAGCTAAACTAAACTAAACAGAATCACTACGGATTCTAACCCTTATGTCTCCCTTGTGCTCACGGCACCAAAAATTCGCTGAATAATTAATAGCTAAGCTAAATGTGCTCACAGCACCTGAATAATAGAATTCACGGATCCGGAATATAACTGATATTTCTCCAACTTGAGCTCATCTAAATTTCCCGTTTCACTAACTGGATCTCATAGGATCCAGGCCCCTTATAGCTCCCTTTTTATAGCTTATACACATAGCATTTCAATTCAGAAGAAATCCGGACAATTCAGAAATTACCCAAAAATCGGGCAGCACAACGGCAGTATACAGAATTTACACAAAAATTCCTGCAAAGAAAATTTACCGAATTCGCACAGAACATAGATAATCATATTCCAGAACATTTATTCTACTGCACAGAGAATTTACAATTTCACAGAAAATTGTAGTCTACGAAAAACATCGCCGAATCAAAAATACCCGGACAAAAATCTTCAAAATATAGTCAAAACGTGCACACCCGGCACGGCAATGTTATACAGAAACTTACGCGGTAAAAACTGAACCAATCAAAAGATACGGACGAAAAACCGTAACGAAAACAAAAATCCGGACAGAAAATACCGCCAACTGTGACGGAACTGAAAATTGAGAAAGACGGAATGTGCCTTACCTCGAGCACAGCAAAATCCTCAACAGTCACTTCGATCGAAAACGGCTCCGCGTCTCCCCGAAATCAACTTTTCCAAAAATCTCTTTTTCTCTCTCCTCAGAGCTGAAATCAGATATTTTTATTTTTAATTTTTCTCTCTCTTCACATTGTCTGATTTCCTTAAGTAATCCTCATATCGGCCCGGCCGATCGTCCAGATCGTCCTGGACGATCAGACCAAACCAACATCGCCTGGCCGATACTCCAGGGCGATGATCAGGCCGATCCTTATGAACAGTGTCAATCGGCCTGGCCGATGTTCCCGATCGGCCTGGACGATGCCTACAGGAAATCACCTGGAGCAAAACTGGGCAAAATCTGGAACTGATTTTCTACTGATCGTCCCAAGACGATCCAAAATCGGCCTGGACGATCCTGGAGCAGATTGTGATATTACACTATGATCTATCCAAACCACACTAGACTTACACACACATAGAATGGTTTGCTATGGCACCACTTCTAGATCTAGGTTAGGCCGCTGGGTTTTATTTTTCGCTGTGTGCCGGAGCTTTTCGTAGTTTTCACTGCATGCTGTTTGAAAATTGAATTGCTGTGTTTGCTTACTTTTCCTGCACTCTGTGATGTGATGGGCGCTAGATTTACCCCTAGGTTAGGAACGTCATATATATATATATTGTTCTTCTATGCAGGTGGCCATGCTCAAGCTAATAAAAGGGGGGGCACCGTTATGATTTCTAATGTTGTCTTATGCAGGTGCTTGCTCAGCCCCCCTGATATAATGAGGGCTAAAATCATTAAATAATTATAATTGCTACAGATGGAGTTGCTTAGCCCTCAGAGCATGGCTTGGCACAGGGTCAATGGTGTTAGCATTTTCATTTTTCATATAAACTGCTTGGGATGATTCTTATTAGGATAACCTTGCAGGGCTTTAGAATTTACTGCTTTTTTCAATAAATGTAAATTTGTATGTAATAATTGTTAAGAGTTGTGAAAACAACCTTTGAGTTGGGATATTCTTATCCAGCTTGAATTCTAAAAGAAGAAGGCATCCCTAAGGGGGAGAGTCTTCTTCCATTTGGAAGATCGAGCTGGATGGCTTTAGATATCCAAAGAGAAAAGGAAATACACCCATACTAGGGGGAATTGTCTCTTCGTTTGGATATTCAAGTCACGACAAATCCAAGGAGTCCAAGGAGGAGTGATCCAAGGAGTCCAAGGAGAGGATACCCAGAATATTGAAGATTTGAAGACCCAATATCCCACTCAAAGTTGTTGGCGTCTGTCATAGGCTTAGAAATCCGGATTATTGGCAGTGGTGCCCGACCACTTTACTTTTTCTGCATACCCTGGGTTGTAATTAAAGGGCAGTTGGCCTATGGACATTTACTTGATTAGTTTGATTTATATTGATGTGTTTACCTGATTGCGCTTAGAAATATTTGCTTTTTCTAGGTTTCTTTCTTGCATGTCATTTTTGTTTTTACCTGGATCGTATTAGGCTCATTAAGGACTATAAAAATTCTTCTACTCATAATTAATCTTTAAAAATTTAAGTTTTAAATAACATAGAAACTTAACGAACCTAGGGAATTGCCGGAACCGTCCGGGGTCGCATGCATATTACTGCATATTCTCTCTCCTTCTAATAAGACATCTCCCTGCCTGCGGGTAGAGTCCGGATTATATGGCCTATGAGGATGAAGTGCCGGACCTAGGGAGACTCAGTCTTTTCTAAAAATTATTTTATATTAAGCCAATTTTTTAAAAAATCCAAAGCATTCATGAGCTGATATTTCAACTAGCATGCATTGCATTAGTAACCAACTAATTAAAATTTAATTGCATTAGCTAGGGTCATTCACCCAACATAAGTCCAGGACCACTTAGGAAATTTTTTAGATGTCGGTCCTACTTCCAATAACTGTACTACCTACCCATCTTTCATAACTGACTTGACAGCATGGTTTTAAATCGATTAGGTGGTTAGCTGGCTCCCCTATCCAGGCCGGGATAAGTCCAGATCTTTGCATCACATTAGCTAGGACACTGGTCTTAGTGTGTGTCGAACACTAAGTCCAAACTAGATTTAGGATTCGAGGCTACTACATTCGGTCTCGTAGTATGCCTTAAATAGTAGGTAGGTCCCTTCTTTTCAGGGACTATAAATCCTACTTATCCGCGTCATTGGATGATGCCACCTCCATCCTTCTCTCACGCATGTGATCGAATGTTTGATTTTGATTTTCTCCAGTTTCTCTCTAGTACCCTAGAGCCTCCGAATGTTGGTTTGAGCCACGCATGTCGATTCAGCCCTTCAGACCTTTCTTCCCTTTGAGTAGGATTTCCTAGTCTATACCCTTGTGTCGATCCCATTTTAGGAAAGGATAATGTATAATCCTTAATCGAGAGTTTTCTCAGGCTCCGGCCTGGGATGTAATTAACCACGGGGGCTTGCGCCCATGGGAAACTCGGTCCCACATCTACTAAACCCCCATTCGAGCTCTTGCATCGGATGGGAGAAACCCATGATTTGGTCATGTATATTACTACCCATCGAGGTGTGTTGGTGAAAGCCTCTATCCTCAATGGTCAGTTGTATGCGCGATCCAATCTGTTCCTTCCAATCGGCCCGTTCGCGCGGTGCTCTTTCGGAGGTCCACAGGTTTCTGGCGACCACGGTGGGACCAGTTTCTCTCTCCATCTTTGGATTCTATATTATCCTCTCTTGTGTATACTCTAGGGATTGGTACTCCTTAGATTAGGTCCGTCCCACTCTTAGTTAGGGTCTCTCCTTAGTTAGGGTTCCTTTCCCTTAGTTAGGGTTTTCTTCCCCTACGCTACTTCTTTCCAGCCTAGCAGGCTATTCCGTCCTTTATCTATTCCTATCTATCATATCAAATCCTTATTCGTCCATTCTTTCTTGATTTACATTCTTACTGACCTTTTCACTTTTCTTTCTTGGCAGTAGTGCCATGGCTCGTTCAGCCTCTTCCGTTACTTTCACTTTTGGTTCGGACGCGCGGGTGACTCTCCCGGAGTCTCTGCTCGCTAGTCCGCCAGTGGGAGGAATCACTTTTGGTTCCTTCACTGACTCGGCCTTCGTCACTCTTGGCGGGTCGACCCCAGCGGAGGCTGCTGCATTCTCTCCTCCCCAGAGGAGAGGACGCGCAGTCATGCGCCCGTTTGGACGTCCTGCTGCTCGGCGCCCAGTCCGAGCACCACGTCCTGTTCCTGTTCCTGCGCAGCTAGTGCGCCCTGTGGCTAGGCGACCAGTGCCTAGGCCACTTCCTGTTCCAGCGGTCAGGCGTCCAGTGCCTGTAGCTCCTGCTGCACAGGTTGCTCTGACCCATCAGCGCCGGCAGCCTGCTGTAGTTCCCCCCGTTTGTCCAGTGGTCCGGCGTCCAGTGCCTGCCGCTCCTACAGCACAGGTTGCTCCGACCCCTCAGCGCCGGCAGCCTGCTGCTACTGTTACTCCCGCTGTTCCAGCGGAAGTACCTCGTGTTCGGGTTCCCCCTCCCACTTCCACCAGGAAGAGGGGTGCCCAGACCGAGGTGCCTTCGCCTTCCACTGGTCGGGTTTCTGTTTTCGCCCAACTTTCTCACCCTAAGGTGGTTGGGCAGACCCCGACACTTCCCGTTGTTCCTGTTCCCGGTTCTGATGTTCCTTCCTCTTCCACCTCCGACCTTGGGAGAAGGGCCAGGAGGAATAGGAACAGGAGACTTCGTTTAGCTGCGTCAGAGGCAGAGAGGCAGCAGATGGCTGATGCTATAGCTCACCAGGAGCTAGTTGAGAGGACAGTGGCTCCCAGGCAGCGGAGACCACGACGAGTTACGGTTGTTCCAGTTCCAGAGGTTGTAGTGGCTCCCGAGATAGAGACAGTGCAGGGAGGTCGCTTTTTCCCGTTGACACATAGTGGGGATGAGGAGGACGTTGCCCGCATTGCGGCGGCTCCTCCTGTTACCACTACTCTACCCCGTGCTAGGATCCCTAGAGACGCTGGTGTTCGAGCCCTCACCTAGAGGATTCGGAACATCGTCCGCTTAGCTCGTGGCAGAGGGCCCGTCAGTCGGGAGGGCTTACTCCGTCAGATTTCTCGGGCTACCTTCCAGTTACGACGACAGACTGCGAGAAGACTCTACAGTTGACAGAGGGGGCAGACACCCCAGCAGCCTGCAGTTCCAATAGTTAGGCCGCCAGCAGTGGCTCCTGTAGTAGGATGACGCCCACGTCGTCAAGGACGGAGACAGCAGCAGAGGCCTGCCCAGCCTCAGATCAGTTCAGAGGTTGCAGTCCCAGAGCAGCCAGTTGCCCGTGCAACACCCCATCATAGGAGGTGGGTTTGGAGGCGTCGGCAGGCGGACACCCCTGTCGACCCAGTTGAGCCAGTAGAGGCAGCACCACCGTCAGATACAGAGCAGTTTGACGATGTAGATGATTTGATGGATGTAGCAGTTACTTTCGAGGAAGAGGCAATCCCGATGATGTGCGATGAGGAGGTGGCACCTACTCCAGAGGGATCCCCAGAGAGAGATGAGACAAAGTCAGTCCGTAGCCCTCATAGGATTGGTTCCCCTATGAGTCCCTACATAGAGGCACTTCGTCGGATCTTTTCAGAGGGTGACTCATTCGAGGATGAGTCAGATGAAGATATACCAGTACACCAGGTCTGTGAGACTACCCGTCGAGGTCACTCAGATGAGCAGAGAGAGCCCGAGGACCAGGATGAGTGGGAAGACCCCGAGGCAGGAGGGTCTCCGAGGTCAGTAGCTACAGACACCACAGTCTTACACTTACAGACTTAGATGGCCACTGGGAAGATCCATCTTCAGGACAGTGATTTGATACAGCCTTTAGATAAGGCTACTCAGACAGTTCAGATGATCTCTAGTCCTAGCCGCAGTTCCAGCCACAGTGACAGTCAGAGTTATAGTCAGGGCAGTAGTGACAGATTACTCCATAGTTCTGAGGGAGAGTGACAGCTATCACTCTCCAAGGAGACTTAGCAGATGATTGAGTAAGCTGTACAGAGTTTAGAGGCAGTTGAGATGAGGCCTCCCAAGGCCAAGTCGACAGTTGCCACTCCAGCTTCTTCGTTAGCACTAGTTTTTCTTTTCTTTTTTCTGTTGTAGTGCTAGATGAGCACATTTTCTTTTTACTTCTATCTGTATTAGAAAAATATGTTAAAAAAAAATGATTGTAACCTCAAAAGGGAAGACAGGCCCCCTTCCAGTACTTGGGCTAGAGGACCTCGTTCTCCCTTATTTTGATGATTAATCAAAAAAAATAATAATGATTTGCAATTATGATGACTCTCTCACTTCTTTTAGTTCTACTAGTTTTGTAGTGATGACTCATGAAAGAGTATGATCTCTCTATCTCATCTTAGGGGTGGAGAGATTTCTTCTTTTGAACTAAAATCTTTTTCAAATTGAAATTGGATTTAGAAGTGAAAATTTTCTCTATTATCTTGTGATTCTCTATCTCATGGATAACTATAGTATATTGATGAATAAAACTTCATAATTTTCTCAATCAAGCTATTCACTCTTATCAGAGGATATGATTTGTTTTGTAGATCATTCTTCCTTGTCCAAGAGAAGTAAGTCTTCTTCTCTTGTATTTGGAAGATGATCTTACAACTGAGAAATAATTTGCTTTTAAAGATTTGGAAAAGGAAGCCAGTTACAAAAAGTGAAAAGATGCGCAAAGCGCCAAAGTGAAAGATACACAAAGTGTATCAAGCAATTGAGAGTTGTGCAAAGCACATGAAAGTTGAGAAAGTGGCTCAAAGAGCCCAAAAGTTATAAGTAAATGGCTTCACTTTCTAGTAAATCTTTAAACCTCAGAAAATCTATATCCTTTTGATATTTTTGATACTTGAGTCTGAAAATTATGATTTTTGAAATCATCGTTATACATTGATGTCCTATAAGATATGGAAGTCTATCCTCATACAAGAAATGAAGAAAATTAAATTTCTTTTTCTAATTTAAATTCCTTTTTGGATTAGATTTAAATTCAAGAGAGAAAAATACTCATATAAATGAGATGTCATGATTTAGCTAGTATGGAGCTTGATCTGAGTTAGTAAATTTAAATTGAGGTTCCTTTTAAAATTAGAGGGAGTTAAGTACTAAACTTCTTTGGGATATGTGCTCTTTTATCACTTTTGACTGGGTCCACACCCTCCTGCATTTGTTAGGGTTGGTGATGTTGATCATTTATTTGAAAGTGAATTACTTCTTCTTGTCAGCCCTACTCTGATAATTGAAGCCCATAGTCCATTCATATGAGATGAATGTGATAGGGGATGTCTAAATCATTGATTTAGACCATTGAGAGATGTGATACTGGGTCCACACCCTCCTACTTTTGTTAGGTTTGGAGATGTTGATCCTCTACTAGGATGAGATTCTCTTCTTCCTATCAGTCCTGCTCTGATAGCGGAAGCCCCCAGTCCATTCACATGAGTTGAATCTGATCGGGGATGTCGTAGTCTTTTTAGATTAGACTCTTTTGAGAGAGGAGACTGGGTTCATACTCACCTATGTTAGTCAGGTGGGGTGATAGCGAGCCATTATCCTTATGAGATTCTCTTCTTCCTATCAGTCTTGATCTGATAGATGCAACCCCCAGTCCATTCATATGGGTTGAATGTGATTAGGGATGCCAGAGTCATTAATTTAGACTCTTTTGAAGGTAGGATATTGGATCCACACCATCCTATGCTAGTCAGGTGTGGTAGTGTTGATCCTCTATCCTGATGTTGATCTTGATTATGCATTAATTTTAATATGATTATACCCCTTAGTC
Organism: Dendrobium huoshanense; assembly: GCA_016618105.1. Classification (NCBI taxonomy): domain Eukaryota; kingdom Viridiplantae; phylum Streptophyta; class Magnoliopsida; order Asparagales; family Orchidaceae; genus Dendrobium; species Dendrobium huoshanense. Next base: position 29,276,285 of record CM028358.1, on the reverse strand, counting down.
CATTCATATGGGTTGAATGTGATCAGGGATGTCAGAGTCATTAATTTAGACTCTTTTAAAAGTAGGATACTGGGTCCACACCATCCTACGATAGTTAGGCGTGGTAGTGTTGATCCTCTATCTTAATGATTGATTTTAGTTATACATCAATTTCACTATGATTGTGCTCCCCAGTTTATTCACATGAGTTGAATGTGGTATGGGTTATCAAAACCAATGATTTATTTTCTTATAAGATCTTATGTGATTTTCTCTCTCCCCAGTTTTGTTCATGTGGCGAACATGGTATGAGATATCAAAACTAAATCACAATTCCCTTTAAAAAAAATGTACATGTGATAAACAGAGGGAAGATCTTAGTAGAGCAAAATCGGTTGCCCTTGTCACAGGAGGAACCCGATAATACTCTCTAAAAACATGAGCTTCCTAAAGTTCTTTTTCTTCCCTCTCCTTTGAGGTGCCTTGGTGTTTGCCTCAAGGATGAAAGCATACATATCTGAGTATGATTTTCCACAACTTTAATTATCTTTGTTAAGTGATGTAGTACATTGTGTTTTGAATGTTAAACATCACTACCTTGTGGGCTTGGGTCTTTCTGAGGAAGGATCAATCCCCTTCTGCCATCTTTCGGCAGTCTACTCCACCATTCATACACTACTCTGAGCTGTCATAGTGGTCTTATGAATGCGATAATGTTACTTCCACTTCTCACGGGGTCCTACCCAGTTAGGGTAGGTGTTACCACTGTGACCTTCTGATGGTTGTGAATTTCACTCATGATTACTGTACTAGGTGTCGAGTGTGCTCCCCTGACACTTCAGAGTTATTTTTTCTTAGCTGTGGTGTAGTACACCTGTTTTCAGGTGTTAGCACCAAAGTTTTAGGAGCTCTGATTTTTCATTTGAAAGATCGACTCCTTAGTTTCTTTACTCACTTACTTTCTACATTTGTACCCTACTCTGAGCTGCTAGAGTAGCCCTATGAATGTTGTGTTGATTGCTCCTACTCCCCACAGGGTCCTACCCGATCAGGGTAGGTGTTACCACTATGACCCTTCTGATATTTTATCATTCCTATTCATGATTACTATCCTCAGGTAATAAATATGTCCCTTTACTACCTAGAGCTGTTTTTCTTGTAGTGATGTAGTATACCTTGCCTCGGATATCAACATCGCTACTTTGAGAACTTTGAGCTCTAGCAAAAGATCAGTTATCCTACTCCTTTTCGTGACCTATCCTACCATTCATACACTAGGCTCAGTCGCCGGATTACTCTTATGAATGTGTTTAGGTCTTTCACTTCCCACAGGGTCCCACTAGTTTATGTGGGTGTTACCACTGTGAGATTTTACTTACTCAGAGTTGTTGCCCTTAGTGGAGAGGATACTTCCTCACACTTTGACTCTTTTTCTCTCACTTGGTGATATGGGGCGTTGTGTCTTAGGTGCCACCATCACCTCTTTCTTGAGCTTTGATTCTATGATACAGAGTCAGCTCTCCTAGTTACTTTACCACTTCTTTCCCCATTGAGATCCGACTCCTAGCTGCTGGAGAGGACCTTTGGATGTTTTGATACTCTTTCCACTTCTCACAGGGTCCCCATCAGTTAGTATGGGTTCACTACTGTAGCCTCTTTGAGGATTAGTTTTATCAGGCGTAGTCCTGCCTTCTGTAGTTGAGGTGCCCCCTCGCTACTCGAGTTCTTTTTACTCATTTGGAATGAGATCGCCCCTTTACACACTTTACAACGGGTATATCTCTTCCAGCTTTCTTGAGAGATGTCGTTCTGATGTCTTCTCCTCCTTTTGTGTAGGGTTGGAGTTCTTTAGGAGATCTTGACAGCATTTGGATACTCATGGCCACGACGACTTGTCCTCTACCATGTGGTTATCAGATTGCTAGAAAGGGTTCCCTAGGTGGCTCTGCCCTTAAAAATTATCTCATTCACTTACCTCTTTTTCCCTCACATCCCTACACAGATGCGTGTTAGGCTGACGTCGAGGTGACTTTTGACCTTCTATCCTGCTGTTTGAAATGAACAGACAGATAGTTGAGTTTACCTGGTAGAGAGGACCTGACAGAGCACCTGGCAGGTACTCCTCGCCACGCTCTCGTTTGCCCTGTCCTGATCAGGCAGGCATCAGAGCCTGACTCTTTATTCACTCAGTTGAAATGACTGGGTGGGTATTGAGCCCTTCTTCATCTGCAAGACCGCACTAGCTACAGCAGATGTCGAAGCTTACCCGTTGAGTGAGCCCGACAGAGTCCCTGGGAGGCGTAATTCCTCAACGTTTCTTTCTTTTACTTCGGATGTCCTGTAAAAGACTACGCAGGCTTCCATTTCGTGGTTCATGAGCTTCTTGCTGAGGTCAGGTAGAAGTAGTGGCCACCCCAATCCACTGTTTTGAAAGGAGCAGGAGGGGCGGGATCCTTTTCACCCTCTCCCCGCTGTCCAGATGCGGTCAGCCTGGTAGTTGGTTTTACTTTACCGTTGAGTGAGCCCGACAGAGTCCCTGGGAGGCGCAATTCCTCAACAACCCTTTACTTCGGATGTCCTGTAAAAGACTAAGTAGGCTTCCATTTCGTGGTTCATGAGCTTCTTGCTGAGGTCAGGCAAAAGTAGTGGCCACCCCAATCCACTGTTCCGAAAGGAGCAGGAGGGGCGGGATCCTTTCACCCTCTACCCGCTGTCCAGATGCGGTCAGCCTGGTAGTTGGTTTTACTTTACCGTTGAGTGAGCCCGACAGAGTCCCTGGGAGGCACAATTCATCAACAACCCTTTACTTCGGATGTCCTGTAAAAGACTAAGCAGGCTTCCATTTCGTGGTTCATGAGCTTCTTGCTGAGGTCAGGCAGAAGTAGTGGCCACCCCAATCCACTGTTCCGAAAGGAGCAGGAGGGGCGGGATCCTTTCATCCTCTACCCGCTGTCCAGATGCGGTCAGCCTGGTAGTTGGTTTTACTTTACCGTTGAGTGAGCCCGACAGAGTCCCTAGGAGGCGCAATTCCTCAACAACCCCTTTACTCGGATGTCCTGTAAAAGACTACGCAGGCTTCCACTTCGTGTCTTCTTTACTTTTGCTGATGTCAGGCAGAGGTATTGAGTCACCCCAATCCACTATTCCGAAAGGATCAGGAGGGGCGGGATCCTTTTCACTTTCCACCACGATGTCCAGATACGGTCAGGCGGGTAGCTGGTTTTACTTGGTAGAGAGGGCCTGACAGAGCACCTGGCAGGAACTCCTCGCCTTTTTCTCTGGGTATCCTGTTCTGATCAAACAGGCACCAGACTTTGTGACTCCCTTTATTTGCCGCCTTGAGTAGGTCGGGCAAATACTGAGTCACCCCAATCCACTGTCCTGAAATAGGCAGGAGGAGATGGGATCTTTTCACCTTCTATCCTGTTGTTTGAAATGAACAGACAGCAAGCTGGTTTGACTTACTTGGTAGAGAGGGCCTGACAGAGCACCTGGCAGGAACTCCTCGCCATCCTTTTCCCTGAGTGTCTTGTTCCGATTAGGCAAACACCAGGCTTTGTGATTCCTTTGTTTGCTGACCCGGTTTGGTTAGGCAGATACTGAGTCACCCTAATCCACTTTCCTGAAATAGGCAGGAGGAGATGGGACCCCCTTCACCTTCTACTCTGCTGATTCGATATAGTCAGAAAGATAGTTTGTGTGCTTTTACTACTCTACTTTTGGTTCTCTCTTTAGCACTGCCCACTCCATAGGACAAGGCAAGGAGAGATACCACCTTACTTTTTCACCCTTGAGGTGATCTTTACCCTTGATTCTCTCTTTAGCTCTGCCCTCACTATAGGACAAGGTTATGGGAGAATTTCTTTACCTTTTTCACCCTAGTGGTGAACTTTCCTTTTGATTCTCTTTTCTGCTCTGCCCCCGCTATAGGGCAAGGTTATAGGAGAATCCCCTTACCTCGTTTTCACCTTTTTAGGTGATCTTTACTGTTGGTTCTATCCTAGGCTCTACCATTGTCAAAGGATAAGGCCAGGAGAAGACCCTACTACCAGCTCACCATTTTGGTGATTCTGGACTTGTGCACTGCTGCTCTTTCTCCTTTCCTAGGCTCTACCCTCACTGTAGGATAAGGCCAGGAGAAGAGTTCTCTACTTTTCTTCCATCTTTTTGATGCTCATGTTTTCTCTTATACCTTCTCTGGCTTAGTCGGTCAACGCCAACACGAGCGGTTCACTAGTTGTTCGTCACTCCTGTTGGGGGTCCGTTTGTTGACCTCTTTTTTGACTCGAGCCTCACTCCATGGGTCTAAATGGGCTAGATTGACCAAGTCAAACTTTGACCTGGTCAACCCAAGTCCTAATGGGCTATTTTTGACCCATTAGGCCCATTAAGAGCCCAAATCCATTTGAAATCAATCCAACCTATTGCATGACTTGATTCCTTCACTTCTTTGACTTACTTGACTTGGGTGACCAAGTCAATCTTTGACTTGGTCAACCCAAGTCTTAATAGGTCATTTATGACCTATTTAGAGCCATTTAAGCCATATTTAATGCATTAACTCCTCTCCCTTCGTTTTGAATTTGATTCCACGGCCAAATATGATGGATTTCCCTCCTAATTACTTAGAGATTCGATCCCAACCGTTAGTGCATGGATTAGAGCTTTAAATAGGGAAAAATTAGGTTTTGGAAGGGGGCCTTTTGCAATTTTTCTCTCTCCAGACTTCCATAGTCTCTGAAATCTCTTGTGGGAGTTCCTGGAGTTCCCCACGACCTTTCCCCACCGAATCCTGACGAATTCCACTCGCCGGCGGCGAGATTTCGGCGACCTAAGGCCAAATCCATCTAAGGCTTCAATCCACTCGATCCGGGGCTCGTTGGTTCGTGATTTCAACTAGGAAAACTTACGAGGACAGTCTACAAGTGCAACCGTACAAAGATTTCGAAGATCCAACGGTTAGATCCTCTTAAAACCCTTAGAATAGATCAAACACTTAGATCTAAATAAATATTTGTAGAATGAGTTTTAGATCAAACTAGTACTCCCCCACGATTTCTGTTCATACCTAGGACTCATGTTTAAAATTTCGTGAAATTTCGTTGAGAATTGAGGGAGAACGAGACATTTTTGTGTTTAGGGTTTCGGTCCGGCCCCTCCTCCAGGCTGAGCGAGTCTCAGCCGTTGATTTCCAGACGGACGGCGCAGATCTCGCCCGTCCGCGGTCTAAACTGACCGCGGGCCATCTCCCGCGGTTGCCGCGTGCCACGTGGCACGATCTCCGCCCTCCATTTGAGCAGCGCGGATCGGACGGCTCGGAGCCGTTGCCCACGTGGATGAGTGGGAGGCGGCTTGATTGCCGCATGATTGCGGCAATCATTGAGCCGCCGCCAATGATTGGCCGCAACTGCGGACCCAATCGTGCTCTGCCACGTGTCCCGCGGGTCCTGCCAGCCATATATTTTTTAAATAAATATTTAAAATTCCTTTTTTAACTGTTTTAACTTTAAAAATTTGTAGAAAATCCATTTTCGCTCCGATTTTGACGCACAATACCTCGAATTGATCGTATTTTCATCCTCTACATTATAAAAATTTTTTTTTATTAAAAATGATAGATATATTTTTAATTATTCATTAAACAGTAAAATAACCTTTTTTTATTTTATTTAAATTATTATTTTTAGTTTAATTATTATTATATTGATATTTAATAATTATTTATATTAATTACTATTAGTTTAAGTTATTATTTTACTGTTTAAGTTCTATTTTATTATCATTACTATTATTATTATTATTATTATTATTATTATTATTATTATTATTATTATTATTATTATTATTATTATTATTATTATTAGTATTATTACTATTTAAGTATTTTAAATATAATTTCTTTTTTACCTTTATATTATAATTATTTCAAATAGTTCTAGTTATTTTATTATTATTATTATTATGATATTTTAAAATACTTGTAGGTTTAAGGAGTCTTAAATTTATACTATAATAAGTTTTTTTAAATATTTATTATTATTATTTTTTAAAGCCTTTAAGTATTTTAAACTTCGAAAAACCATAACTTTTCTATTTTGAATCCGTTGTCGACGCACAGCACCTTGTTTTGGATGTACTCTGAATTCTGCATATTTTAAAACTATTTTCAGATGAAAGTTTTATCTGTACTTTCTGTCATTTTAAAAACAGTGAAACTGTACTAGTTTGAAATATTATTTTATTATATTTAAACTTGTAAATTTCGTATCTTTCCCGTTTTAAATCAGATTTTCGCGTATAACCCCTCGTTCTTTTCAGAAAAGCGAGCTTTATGTTTTGAAACCATTTCCAGCCCTTGATTTTGGCTGTTTTGACATATCACTATTTGGATTCGATCATTCGAGTGTTTTTGGTATTAAATATTAATTATGATAATTATTTTCAGGATACAAATTATTTTTTAAATCGTTTTGAGACTGGTGAGAGTGTTCAGTGGGTCTCTCTATATATATGTATTATGAATCGACTTACTTTTTAATTACTTTATTTTCCAAAAAGGTATATTTATGTTTACAAGTATTTTGAAACTATTTTAAAACTACTTATACATAAATCCTAATTTTGGGAGACTTGCTACTTCGTGAAATTTTAGACATGGATTCTGGATATGAAGAGCAGTCATGGGGGAGTGGGTTAGTGAATGGTTGAGTCCCAATCATTCACTAATCCTTTCTTTAGGTGTCTTTACTTTTTATCTTTCGTAGATTGCATGTGTAGGTCGTCGCACCACAAGCACTTAGTCTAGGCTCTCCTAGATTTAAGGACATTGCGTGTTTATTTCATTTATGTACTCCATGTATTTACTACCTTGAGGGTTAGTATGAACTTCAGTTTAAACCCACGTAACGTAGTGACACCCTAAGGACAAAAATTAAGGACCTGTCTAGCGAACTTAGAAGTTTTCTAGGAGCTAGGATAGATCCCAGAATGACATGAAAACTTCAACATTTAAACTTAGTGACATCATAAACCTCCCTGAATTTTCTAGGAATTGTTAGGACCTTTTAGACCCCTTAATTAACTAACCCTAATTAACTGGTTAAATAAGACCCCGAGACCTTCCGAAAATTACAATAAATACACCATAGGTCAGAAAATTACCCATAATACCTCAAACTGACCAGAATCTGATCATTGACCTTAGATAAATAGGGCTCCCTAGTTTGACTTCAGGTTGACCAATAATTTGACACTAGGTGGAAATTACCGTTTTGCCCCTAATAAATCATTAAAAATTATTAAAAATTCCAAATCTCCTCCAAACAATTGGGAACACTTTCTCTAGTCATTCCTGACCTTTGGGGGTGATTCCAATCAGTTTGGAGCTTGTTTGGATCAAAACAGTAAAAAAGCCCCTTTGTTAGGAAATTTAGAAAATTCCCTAAATACCCCAATCTTAGAAAATTCATAACTAATTGAAGAAAATTCCAAATTAGATAAACTCACTTGCATTAGACTCCAATTAGGGCCTAGTATTTATTAAAAATCTTAGGTTTCCAGAAATTGGCCTAGGATAGAAAGTCAACTTTTTGGTCAACCCTAGTTCATTTAGGGCCCGAAACTTAGAAAATTCATAACTTTGCCTAGAGAACTCCGATTCCAGCCTACTACCTGTCTAACTACTCGTACTAAGTTCTAGTATTTTCTTAAGTTGATAGGAGACTCAGACTTAGCTTTTTTCTATAGTGACTTTTTGGACCCTTAGTCTAGTTCCTAGGAGGACCCAGGACTTTCCAAAATTGGCTAATATAACTTTAACTTCAAATATCATCACCCTAAGTTCTTAAAATTGATCAACAAACTATATTAACTAAAATGCACTCCAATTCACTAATATTCGAATTTCAACAAAAATTTCTTTTTCTGGCCTTCAACAGATTTGAACTTTAGACAATTTTAACTAACTATCCTGCCTAGGATCTATCCAAACCACACTAGCCTTACACACACATAGAATGGTTTGCTAGGGCACCACTTCTAGATCTAGGTTAGGCCGCTGGGTTTTATTTTTCGCTGTATGCCGGAGCTTTTCGTAGTTTTCACTGCATGCTATTTGAAAATTGAATTGCTGTGTTTGCTTACTTTTCCTGCACTCTGTGATGTGATGGGCGCTAGATTTACCCCTAGGTTAGGAACGTCATATATATATATATATATATTGTTCTTCTATGTAGGTGGCCATGCTCAAGCTAATAAAAGGGGGGCACCGTTATGATTTCTAATGTTGTCTTATGCAGGTGCTTGCTTAGCCCCCCTGATATAATGAGGGCTAAAATCATTAAATAATTATAATTGCTACAGATGGAGTTGCTTAGCCCTCAGAGCATGGCTTGGCACAGGGTCAATGGTGTTAGCATTTTCATTTTTCATATAAACTGCTTGAGATGATTCTTATTAGGATAACCTTGCAGGGCTTTAGAATTTACTGCTTTTTTCAATAAATGTAAATTTGTATGTAATAATTGTTAAGAGTTGTGAAAACAACCTTTGAGTTGGGATATTCTTATCCAGCTTGAATTCTAAAAGAAGAAGGCATCCCTAAGGGGAGAGTCTTCTTCCATTTGGAAGATCGAGCTGGATGGCTTTAGATATCCAAAGAGAAAAGGCAATACACCCATACTAGGGGGAATTGTCTCTTCGTTTGGATATTCAAGTCACGACAAATCCAAGGAGTCCAAGGAGGAGTGATCCAAGGAGTCCAAGGAGAGGATACCCAGAATATTGAAGATTTGAAGACCCAATATCCCACTCAAAGTTGTTGGCGTCTGTCATAGGCTTAGAAATCCGGGTTGTTGGCAGTGATGCCCGGCCACTTTACTTTTTCTGCATACCCTGGGTTGTAATTAAAGGGCAGTTGGCCTATGGACATTTACTTGATTAGTTTGATTTATATTGATGTGTTTACCTGATTGCGCTTAGAAATATTTGCTTTTTCTATGTTTCTTTCTTGCATGTCGTTTTTGTTTTTGCCTGGATCGTATTAGGCTCATTAAGGACTATAAAATTCTTCTACTCATAATTAATCTTTAAAAATTTAAGTTTTAAATAACATAGAAACTTAACGAACCTAGGGAATTGCTGGAACCGTCCGGGGTCGCATGCATATTACTGCATATTCTCTCTCCTTCTAATAAGACATCTCCCTGCCTGCGGGTAGAGTCCGGATAATCTGGCCTATGAGGATGAAGTGCCGGACCTAGGGAGACTCAGTCTTTTCTAAAAATTATTTTATATTAAGCCTGTTTTTTTAAAAATCCAAAGCATTCATGAGCTGACATTTCAACTAGCATGCATTGCATTAGTAACCAACTAATTAAAATTTAATTGCATTAGCTAGGGGCATTCACCCAACATAAGTCCAGGACCACTTAGGAAATTCTCTAGATGTCGGTCCTACTTCCAATAACTGTACTACCTACCCATCTTTCATAACTGACTTGACAGCATGGTTTTAAATCGATTAGGTGGTTAGCTGGCTCCCCCATCCAGGCCGGGATAAGTTCAGATCTTTGCATCACATTAGCTATGACACTGGTCTTAATGTGTGTCGAACACTAAGTCCAAACTAGATTTAGGATTCGAGGCTACTACATTCGGTCTCGTAGTATGCCTTAAATAGTAGGTAGGTCCCTTCCTTTCAGGGACTATAAATCCTACTTATCCGCGTCATTGGATGATGCCACCTCCATCCTTCTCTCACGCATGTGATCGAATGTTTGATTTTGATTTTCTCCAGTTTCTCTCTAGTACCCTAGAGCCTCCGAATGTTGGTTTGAGCCACGCATGTCGATTCAGCCCTTCGGACCTTTCTTCCCTTTGAGTAGGATTTCCTAGTCTATACCCTTGTGTCGATTCCATTTTAGGAAAGGATAATGTATAATCCTTAATCGAGAGTTTTCTCAGGCTCCGGCCTGGGATGTAATTAACCACGGGGGCTTGCGCCCGTGGGAAACTCGGTCCCACATCTACTAAACCCCATTCGAGCTCCTACATCGGATGGGGAAACCCGTGATTTGGTCATGTATATTACTACCCATCGAGGTGTGTTGGTGAAAGCCTCTATCCTCAATGGTCAGTCGTATGCGCGATCCAATCTGTCCCTTCCAATCGGCCCGTTCGCGCGGTGCTCTTTCGGAGGTCCACATGTACTAATTAGCCCGGATGATTGTAAGATCGTCTTGGACAATCTAGTTATTTTTTCCATCATCCAAACATCCATCCAGGGTGATGGTCTGAATAATATTTGATGACTTGAACTAATCGTACAGGATGATATCCTATCATTCTGGATGATCTGAACAAAGTAACATTCTAATCGTCAAGACTTTTCCAAATTATCTTGGCTGATTGAGCTAAATTTGAACTGATCGTACAAGATGATCAGTCGATCATCCTTGATGATATTTAATGATTAGTTATTAATTAGGGCTAATTTGGAGCCCTTGTTTAAAAAATCTCTTATTTTCTCAAGAGAAGATATTTTGTTGTTGTCCAGACCTAAGAGAGCCAAGAGGAGAGAGAGAGAGAGAGAGAGTAAGGGAGAGAGGGAGAGGATCTTATAAGGGGGAGTTTGTGAGGGTTTTCACAAAGGTTGCTTCAAGCAAGGATCTGAGTCATCTTATCTGGTAGTCATCCCTGGTTCTTTGGAGGTTCGAGAGAGGTCTGCTTCAGTAACTGATCAAGGCTCTCTGCCTTCTTCTAGAGGAAGCAAAACGAGTTGGGTTCTCTACCTGCTTCAGGAGGAAGCAAAAGGAATTGGATTCTCTGCCTGCTTCAGGAGGAGGCAAAAGGAGTTGGGTTCTCTGCCTACTTGAGGAGGAAGCAAATAGAGTTGGGTTCTCTGCATCACTGGGGCAGGTAAAAAGGAGTTTTTATACGGGCTTCTCCACCTTGTTGCGGGGGCAAAAGGAGAGACACTGAGTTTAATGCAATACCTGAAGGACAGGCTCCGGAGAGTGGACGTAGGTCAAGTTGACCAAACCACTATAAAATCTGGAGTATTCTTTCTTATTGTTCTTTCGCATTTAATTTCCGTACTCTGCTTCTCTTGTGGTGAATCTTGGTTTGATTTAAGATTGTATTTTTGTTTGGAGAAATTTTTAAATACCAATTCGCCACCCTCTTGGTTAGCCTCTGGACTAGTTCATAGGTGGCATATACTCCTTTTCTTGATGAGTCTCTCATTGCGACTATTGGGTTTGAGGGGGCAAGTTATAATTTCCTTGCTTCTTTCGCTGCGATGATGGATTATACATTCCTAATACACTTGACGCTTTTCATTTTTTTGGTCAAACTGCTTTCTATGAGCATTAATGGCTTCATCTATTAAGATTTATTTCTCCATGCGATAATTTAGATCATCATATGAATGAACCGTGTCATGCATGAGTGAAGAGCAAAAGGATGAAACCCTCTAAGAAAAACTCTTCTAATTAATTTGGGATTTACCACTAAAATTTATCAACCCTCATTAGAAAATCTTTGAAAGAATTTTTTGAGGGACTCACTTTCACTTTAGGGAATTCCTGAGAGGTAGAAAGAATCTTTAACCATTCTTTAATTGACAACAAATTATTCAATGAATATTTTGGCCAATTTGACTAACGTAGGAATGGTTCTGATTAGAAATGAATAAAACTATGTTTAAGCTTTTCCTTTGAGAATAGCAGGAAAAACTTGATAGAGGGGTGTATTTGAGGCTCATTAGATGTGCTTAATGGTCTGGTAGTAATCAATATGTTCATAAGGGTCGGATGTCCCATCGTAAGAATTGATGCTTGATAGCTTGAATCATGTCAAAATGGGATGTTGAAGGATGGCTTCAGTCAGGAGTGATGACTCCTATAAGCCCCACTAATGAAGAGGTTGTCTTCCACCTCTCATGGAGAACTATTCTTGAACTAATATTCATTGCAGTTCATGACATAGGATGTTGCATGGGAGCTTAACAACGTAAGGTTGAGTCAAGTCTTCTAGGATGTCTGGATGAATGCAGGCTAGCCAATTGGGGTGAGAAGGATGGGTAGAGCTAGTGATACCAACAAGGTCGATGTCTTGTTATGTTCTAGGGGCGACCCCTTAACCAAGGAAGAGGAAAATATGTATGAAGATGTTCAAGTTGAACACCTTCGGCCAGTAGTGGAGTTTAAGGGAAAAGAATGTCCTCTTGTTATGTTAGCATTAGTCCAATTTAAGGACTTCCGTAGGACTTCTACCTGACGCCAGACTTTCGTCCATCATCGAACTTCTTCCTGTAATCGTACTTCTGCCAACACTGAACTTGCTTCCATCGCCTGACTTTCACCCATCATCATACTTCCTTTCATTATATAACTTTTATATGTCATTGGACTAATGCTAGACTTCCACCCAGCCACCAATCGACGTGTAATTTCACCTGACCAATAAATATCACCAGATTTTCATCTAATCTCCATTTATTACTAGTTTTCAACCCGATAGTTGACTTGTGTAAACTGATCATCCTTAATTTCAAGGAAGAACCAATCACTTGTAATTTATTCAAATATTATTGTAATAATTTCAACTAGGTGTGACCCCATAATTTTTCTCTTCATGGTTTTCCATGTAAAAATTTTGGTGCTTTTTTTCCTCTATTTATGTGCTGGATACTCATGCAATGCTAAGACATGAAGTTTTTCATACTTTACCACCATGAATACTCTAGCCCACAATAGCTTGATGCCATTTGTGAGAAATCTCAAAAGAGGTTGACACTTGATGTCCCTAGTTCATAGACTGATTTCTGGATTGGTGTGAGTTGGAGCAAGAGGCTTCAAGGTTATAATTGTTATGTCTATTTGCAATTAAATAAGTGCTTAGGATAATGTGATTGAGATTTCTCACAAATGGAAACAAACTATTATGGCCTAGAGTATTCATGGTGGTAAAGTATGAAAAACTTCACGTCTTAGCATTGCATGAGTATCTAGCACACAATAGAGGAAAAAAAAAAGCACCAGAATTTTTACATGAAAAACCATGAAGGGAAAAATTATGGGATCACACCTAGTTGAAATTATTACAATAATATTTGAATAGATTACAAATAATTTGTTCTTTCTAGGAATTAAGGATGATCAGTTTACACAAGTCAACTATCGGGTTGAAAACTAGTAATAAATGGAGATTAGATGAAAATCTGGTGATATTTATTGGTCAGGTGAAAATTACACATTGATTGGTGGCTGGGTGGAAGTCTGGCATTAGTCCAATGACATATAGAAGTCCTATAATGGAAGGAAGTATGATGATGGGTAAAAGTCAGGCGATGGACGAAGGTTCAGTGTTGGGCAGAAGTACGACTACGGGAAGAAGTTAGATGATGGACGAAAGTCTGGCGTCAGGTAGAAGTTCTACGGAAGTCCAGTGACAGGAGGTTGTCTAGTGGAAGTCCAACAACTGGCAAAAATTTAATGATGTGCGGAAATCCAATGATATGTGGAAGTTCGACGATGAAGGAAGTCTAGAGTCAGGAAGAAGTCCGATAGAAGTCTGGTGACGGGCGATTGTTCGAGGAAAGTTCAGCGGTGGATAGAGGTCTTCTGTTGGGGAGAATTTTGACGGTGGAAGGAAGTCTGGCGTCGGGCAGAAGTTTGATGGAAGTCAGGTGCTGTGTGGTGATCCAGCGGAAGTCCGATGGTTGTTAGTGGTCCGCGCAGAAGTCCTGGAGGAGGTTAAGGAGGAGCTTGGTGGCAAAGAGAGATCTCAGATTTATCTTCCTTCTTCCTTTCCTTCTCTATTCTCTTTCTTTTCGTCCCCTTTTTATGAAGAATGAGAGGTCTATTTATAGTTTATGGGGAGAGGCATGGCTAGTAAATAGTGAGAAGATCAAGGGTAGTTTGGGAGTGTTTCTGATGGATGGTGCTGATATTGGTTCCATTAATCATTGACTGTTTATTGAGCATTTGAGTATCTTAATGATGTAAGAATTCAACGATCTTGGGCTCATTGGGTTTGTTTCGTCGAGCCACTCAATTTGACTATAATTATGTCACATTTGGAAATTGTTTAGTCATCGAATTTATAGTTTGAACTTTTCAAATATGCTTCGGGTCTTCGATTTACAGTCATTTGGGCTCTGATTGATTCGAATTTGGTGTCATCAGATTCATCTTTTCGAGACATTTCGTTTGACAATATGTTTACTGAAATCAGAGTTTGGATGGCCCGGATTTAATTTCAGATTTTTTTTTAGCTTGACTTTGCCTCAAGATTCGTGCTAGATCAAGATAATTTTTTGATGATGTATCAAAGTTTATTGTAGAAAATTTATTTTCTAATTAACAAAAATGATATATTAGTATGAATTAACAAAAACATCTTACATAATTTATATAATTATCAAATGATATTTTCTGTAAAAAAATTAAATTTAAACCAAAATAAATGACTGAAGTAATTAAAAATAAATGATTAATTAATACTTTCTGATTACAGAAATTCTTCACAGATTTTTCAAATTTGTATAAAGGCATTGTACCTTTAGCCTTTATTTTTTCTCTTATGTAATCTGCTTTAAAAATTTTTAGCCTTCTTGGTTTTTTGTCGTGCAGCTCACGTACTTCATTGCTCTACCTTTTGTGGTTGTTATTTTTTTCTATAGTTGTAATTACTTTCTTATATAATGTTATTATTCAGAGAGAGAGAGAGAGAGAGAGAGAGAGAGAGAGAGAGAGAGAGAGAGAGATGGAGGGAGGCCGGCTAGCATATTACTTGAAGAGAGCAAAGAATAACAAATGGCTATGGCGAAGAAAGACAACTGCAATAGTTCTCGGCCGCAGAGGCGAAGGAAGAGGTTGGCATAAGGGAAAATGGCTTATAAGGCAAAGCCAGAGAGCATGTAGACTAACAATAGTTGGCCTTAGCACAGTGAGCAGAGTTCTCAAGTAATCTCAACAAAAGCTCTTCGCCGCCGGAGAAGGAGTTCATGACGATCGGAGAGAAGCGAAGAAGATTCGTTTCCTCTGAGCTCTCTCGTTCTCTCTCATCTTTTTATTTCTAGTCCATATTTGTATTTGCTTCTCATCATCATCTTCTTCTGCTTCCAGTTCTGTTCAACGTACGTATTACCAAGGGTCCTGCAAGTATATGAAATAAATTACAACTTTGACCAAAAACATGGGCGGAGGGACCGGGGGGGGGGCAAGGGGCGCACGTGACGCCCCTAAAAAAATTGAAATTTTTTTTAATCTCAATACAAAATTAAGTTGGTAACTTCAAAAATTAATTCGGAGACCATATGAACTCTGATTTCAGTAAACTTACAGTCGAACTGAACGTCTCAAAAACACAAACCTAACGACACCAAATTCAACTCAATCCGAACCCATGACTCCAAATCAAAGACCCGAAGCATATTTAGAAGGTTCAAACCATAATTTGGATTACCAAATGGTTTCCAAACATAACATGCTTATAGTCGAATCGAGCGGCTAAACAAGACAAATCCAACAAGCCCAAGATCGTCAAATTATGATATCACTAAGATATTTAAATGCCCAATAAACAGTCTACGATCAAGAAATTTAACATCGGTCATTCATTCAAATCACTCCCAATATATTGATTCGATCTTAAAGAGATTTTATGATTTTTTTTTTTTGAAATGAGATTTTTAATATCACGTATTTAGTTAATATATTTAATATCACGTATTTAGTTAATATATTAAACATGTTCTAGCAGAAATCGAGTGATTTGATGATCGAAGTCATTTTGTGAAGGAAAAAATTAAACTAATTCACTAACAAAGTTTTATCATTTTTAATATTGATTATATTGGTCCTAAATCTGGATATAAAAAATTGAAGAAAAATAATAATATAATAAAAAAAAGTTAGGCCCCCCACTGGCTCCGCCACCGACCAAAAATGTTAATATTTGTAAAAAATTACTTTGCATATTAGTTGAGACCATTCAATCTGCTTTGAGATTAGTGTGATATAATTTTTTTTCTTTTTTTTCAAAATAAGCATAAATCTTTTTCTTTTATTTTTTAATTTGATTGACTTAGAACAAAATTTTATTATATTGACTAATGATTTAGTTGTTTTGACATGTAATATATTACGTGTGAATTAAAATCCCTGCACTAAAATGAGATCCTTTGAGATGATTTTTTAATTTCTTTGCAAAAAAAAAATCAGCGGACTAAAATTTTGTGTCTAAGCATGTAAGAAATAAATTATTCATTTAATAATCCGTTGTTATATATATATATATATATATAATTTTTATATATTTACATATCTAATATCTAAATATTTATTTATTTATATAGCATTTTAATATATAAGAGTTCTTTTAGGATGATTATAGTTTTTTATAAAGATGATAATAAAGTTGCTATGAAGAAATCGAGATTTTTAAGGCTTTGTATGGGATAACTTTCTTACTAATCGGCATGTGATTGATGTAAAAATAATAGTGAAAAATATAATATTTCCTAAAAAGTATTTATTAGAAGATAAAGACATTGAATTCTCAAAATCAATATTTGTTTTTAAAATAAAATTATACACAGCTCTCCTTGGCATGTTGGTTGAGATCTTAGGCTTTCAACTAAGATTGAGGTCTAAGGTTCGAGTATGTGTATGCGTTGTGTGTGTGAGTTTAATTTGCCTTAAATGGCCTAAATGTTCAAAAAAAAAAAAAAATTATAGAATGAAATGAAAATGTGAAAACAAACCATCCTTTTTAGAGGGAAATTACAATATGAATTAATATAATGGGCATATAAATTATTTATAATTGAGCAAATAAATTAAATAAATCGCCATATAAACGTAGAATCGAATGGTAAGAAAAAGACCAAAAAACAAGGACAGAGTTGATGATAAAAGCTCACAAATATGTTAAAGAAGTTCATGTCACATATATAAAAAAGTTAAAATAACGCTTAATACCTCAATACTTTGATTTTATCAACTCAATTATACCCATTTAGATTTATTAGGTTTCGTTTGGGAGAGCTTTCATATTTTTTTATAAAACAAATTTTTAATATAATTTTTGTTTTTTGCAAAAAATAGATTTGGTACTAAAAAGTTGTTTTAAAAAGCAGTAATAAAACTATCCCAAACAAAAAACTTCATTTATAATAGCTTTCTTACTATTTTTTAAAACGATATTATTTAATATTAAAGTAGATGTTCAAAAGTTATTAAAAAAATCATATTCAAACAAATTAATATTAATACTTTATTATTAAAAAAACACTTGAAATGTTAAAAACGAATTATTACATAAGAATTCATTATTTTCAAACATTAACATCGAAATAATTGAAAATAAAGTTGAAACGGTAAAAATGATCAAGTTGAACATTAAAACTGAATTTATAGGAAATTTTCTCTATAAAATGTCTCAAAAAAGATTAGAGAGTAAAACAAATGTAACAAAATTACTAGAATTTCTTTGTCTTACAATCCTTCAGGCTTGGATTGTGCTCGGAGGCTTTAATTGTTGTAGGAAAAACATGAAAAAATGTGGGTGAAATTATATTCCCTGTGGCAACTTTCAGGAATTTAGTATCATGATCTTTTACTCAGCCCGTAAAAATCTTGCTTCAGGTGATATCTTCTTCTCATGGTCCAGCAAAAGATCTTAAGACCCAAATTAAGTTTTACTTAATGATTACTGATTGGATCTTTTACCCTCTTCCTACTTAAATAAAGTTTGTAATATTTCTTTTAATTTTTTTGGAAAACTCGCATGTCTATATTTTACAGTTGATTGACTATAGCATGTGGATGCTTGTTAAGGATGGTTATTCACCTCCGCCTCGTAAAATTAATGGCATTAAAAATGAACTTCCTTTCACTGAATGAACTTTTGATGATAGGGATTTAGCACAACTGAATACAAAATGTTTAAACTATTTTTTCTGTGCTTTGAAATCAGAATATTATATGCGTGTTTTACTTGTTCTACTGGTAAAGAAATTTGAGATAGATTGTGCTTTACATATGAATGAACAAATGAAGTTAAGCAATCTAGGTTAAATATTTTATTGCATGACTACAAACTTTTTCATATGAAACATACTGAATCGATTTTTGACCTATATATTATGTTTACTCAAATTGTCACCTCATTGTATGTCTTAGGAAGAGAGCTAACTAACTATGAAAGAGTGAATAAAATTTTGAGATATTTGTCTTCTTCCTTTGATGTTAGGATTATTGTAATTACTGAATCTAAAGATTTGAATACTTATTATGTTGATAACTTACTTAGGTCACTCGTTGCTTACGAGCAAGGAGTGAACCAAAGACAACTTAATGTAGGTAAGAAAAAGAAGAAGAAACTGTGGCACTTAAGGCTAATGATACGGATACAAATTCTTTCGAGTCTAAAAGCAATGATGTTGTCTTAATCACTAGGCAATTTAAAAGCTTTCTAAGGAAAAATCACAAGCAACATCAGAAGTGAAAAAAATTCAGGATAACAAAAATTTTAAAAGTTCTTCTAATGTTATTTGTTTTGAATGTAGGAAGCCTGGACATGTCAAAGCTGATTGTCCAACACTTTGAGTATCACTCAAGCAAGGAGAAGGGTGAGGAGAAACCCAAGTACATGAAGGACAAAAAGCAATTCCAAAAGGCATTCTAAGCGGATTCTGTATCTGACTCCTTTGAGATTGAAGCTGAGGAGGAGACAACAAACTTGTGCTTGATGGTCGGTGATTATCTTGGTCATTCTGACCAAGAACACTACAGGAAAATCACTGATTTCCGGCGGTCACATTTCCGGCGGCTTTCCGGCACATTTTCGACGATTTTTCCCAACAAAATTTTCCGGCGGAATTTCCGGCGGCTTTTTCACGTTTCTGGCGGCTTTTAAAAATTTAATGAAGATGAATAAAATTTTTACTTTTTAAATGATTTAACAAAAAAATATTAAAACTTATATTAACAATTTAATTAGTTTTCATTTTAAAATTAATTATTTAGTTAATTTTTATTTTATATTAAATATTATTTTTTATTTTAAATTAAATAGTTTCATTTTTAAAAAAAATTAAAAACTAATTGATTTTTTTTCAGAAAATATAGTTTAAGTAAAAAATTTTAACAAAATAATCGTATTTGCGTCTTTAGCAATTCGGTCGGTTGCTGGAAATTCCTCCCAACCGACTGCTGTTCGAACCTTACCACGCGCAGACGTGGGCCAGCGGGAGCGGTATCGCGCGGGTGGCTGGCTGGATCGCGGGGGGCTGAGCGCGGGAGCCGCGGGGCTGAGCCGGGATCGCGCTGGGCGGGGGAGGGGGGGGGGGTGGGGGGGGCGGCGGGGGTGAGCGCGGGATCGCTGTGGCAGGCTGTCCGGAGCACGGGAGCTGGTCGGAGCGCGGGAGCGGGTGGCTGGCCGGAGCGGGGGTTTTTTTTAAAAAAAAAAATTTGACCGGCGGTTTAAGACCGCCGGTAAGCCGCCGGACGAAATTGCCACCGAAATTTATTTTCCTACGCGGTTTTTACCGGCGGAATTTTAACCGCCGGAAAACAGCCGCTAAATTACAAAACCGCTGGAAAAGGCTCAATTGTCGTCGGAAATAGCCGCCGAAAATGGGTGATTTTCCTGTAGTGGAAGAGGTATGCGAACTAAGCTATGAACAATTACTTGAAGTTTTTGAGAAAATTCATGCATCATATAGGAAATTTAAGAAATCACATACTAGTTTGAAATTGAATTTTTTAAATTTACAAAAAGAGCATAAAGTTTTATTTAAAGATCACTCCCAAATTGATAGCAATCACATGTCATTACTTAATGAGTTTGATGAATTAAATAAAAAGTATTCTGAGTTGGTTATTGAGCATGATTCATTAAAAGCATCCTACACTGCAATTGAAACTGATTTTAAAATATATATTGTTGAATTTGAGCATAGAAAACACTATTTGAGAGTTGATAATACCATTTTAGAAAGTGCTAACTCGAGATTTAAAATTGAATTGAATGCACTTGAGGAAAATAAGACTACACCCACACCTGATCCAAAGCCAAACCTATAAAGTGACACTATAACCCAAACAGATTAATAAATCCTTTTCCTGGTGTTAGATATTTTTTATATGACATGCTAGGACACATTTCACACACTTGTACTATTCACCGTAGTACACATTAGGTGAGGATACCCAAATTATATGATTCACATCATAACACACATGCATTGCATTCCTCCTTCCATAAGAAGGGACCCAAATTTGATTGGTTTTCTAAATCTGACGTTTGATAATTTTATATGCTTGCTCTCACAAATGGCCTCGTGAGAGCATGTGGTACTTGGATAGCCGAGGCTCACAACTCATAATTGCTTAAATTTGCTGATTAATAAATTCTAATTTGTATATTTTCTAATATATTACTTGTTGTTATTTTCTATTCTTTCTTTTTAGTTTTGAGTGTTGATTTTTTTATTCTCTGTTATTTGGTAGTGTTTTCATCTATGATGTACTTTTTTTGTTTTTCTTTTTGGTCATAGCTGAAATGATATTTTATATCTTGTTGTTATTTTTGAAAATTTGTTGTCAATATTTTACATCTCTAAATCAATTAAAGGGAGAAACACAATTGATTGTTTCCCTCTCTTTAACCTCTTTTAGGGGTGTAATTTTCTTTTTTAAATAAAAGTCTATCTCAATTAACAACTGAATTTTGCAATTGAGATCTTTTTTTTCTTCCTATAGTAATCTGTCTTATATATATATATATATATATATAATGTTCAAAGTCTTTATATTATTTTCAAATTCTTTGAAATTTTATCATTGCATTTATCATATGAATTTGATTCTATTTTGTGGCTTATTCTTTCTTATATTAGATAGTGAGTTTTTTTCTCTAATATTTGGAAGATATGCTTACAACTGAGAGTGTTTTAGAGTTTTAAAAAGGGATCTATCTTGTAAAAATGATAAGGGCATAAAATGAGCCCCAAAAAGAAGAAAAAAAATGAAAAAATACGTAATGATCGCCAAAAATATTGAAAGATATACAATGTGTTTCAAAAATTATAAGATGCGCAAAGTGTGTTAATCAATTGACAATAGGCATAAAATGAGCCCGCAAAAGACAAGCTTCCTTCTCTTTCAAACCCTTAAATCTTAGAAGAATTCATCTATCACTTGATATCTTCAAAGGCTTAATTTTGAATTTCACGATTATGACAAATTACTTTAATATGTTATTCTATAAGATATTTTTCTGGAACCAAGTTTTGAATGGATCTCTTTTTCTTATCTAATTAATTTTTTTATGAGTTAGGTCTTTTATTTTCAAAAGACGATTTGCCCTGAGAGAAGTCCGAGCAAGGGTTAATAAGAACAGCTATTATATCATTTTTCAGATGTCTATGATGTTAACTCATTGTTCTTATAAATTTTTAATTCAATCACATGGAGTGGAGACTTTATTATATTCATGCATTGATAAAAAAAGAACTTTGCTTTTTTTCTTCTTTTTCGTCTTTTATTCTACTTTTTTCTTTTCTGATTCTCCTCCTCCTTTTTATGATGTAAAATGGGAGAGTAGTGGCAGTGGTTGAGTTGTTTCATCATATTATTTTACTTATGTTTGTGTTTTATTTAATTTTAATTTTTTGATTATTTTCCATTATCAAAAATGGGGAGATTGTTGCGAATCTAATTTCACGGAATATAATGTTGATGATATCAAACATTTATATTTTTTATGACTGTCTTGCCTACTAACTTTTCATGTTCACAAGATCAAATTATAAATCGAACCACCTCAAGATTGGATATATTAGGACTGAGTCAGCTTGTAAAGCACGTCAAGAGTGTTTTACCTTTTCTTGAGTCTATTGCAATATTATGGGTCCTGATGCTAAGTAACCTTACACACACATACTTGGGAAAAATTTTTTGTCTGTTTGATTAATGTTTTCTATTTTGATCACATCGTTCGGGACGATCCAAAAATCTTTCTAGATGATCAGTTAAAAATAAAAATCCTAATTAGTGCATCCTAGTTAAGGTAGTCGCAATTAAGTGAATCGTCCTAGACTATATTAGCATCATCCGGGATGATAGACTCAATCAGAAAGAATCAGCCACCAGATCTATTTAGGAATATTTTATTTTTGGACATTGTCTAAGACATCGGCCTCGATGATGTAGTGTAATTATGCCTAAATTAATTTGGTAATTAAAAAAAAGTAATTAAAGTTTGATTGCTCGATCATATCATCCTAGACAATCACATGATCGTCCGGGATGATTAGTTCATAAGCCTTAGTACTTTTTGGATGATCAATAATCAACCTGTCTCCATTCAGAGTGATGGTCTGGACGATATGTACTGAATTGAACTAATCATCCGGGACGATTATGATATCAGCCTGGTGTTGACCTCATTTTTGTATGAGGTCACTTTAATTCCTCCCTAAGTTCTAAATCCTAGGATCTTCCTAGTTCCTAGCCCTTAGGCTCAATCCAAATCTTAATTCAATCCAAACCCAGAACCCTTAGGCTAAAGACTTAGGTCCTAAAGCCCTTTCTAGGTGATTCTTCCATCACCTTGAAGCTCAGTCAATTGACATTCAGTTAAGGGTCTATCAATTTCATATTGATGTGATATGTCTCTAGTGTCAACCCTCCAAATTTGAACTCATTTGGAGGACTCTAACCCTAGAACTTGATTAAAATTCAAAGGCTGTAAAACCTTCAAATATTTACGATCAATGCCCTTGGATCTTACACATGGTGGAGTCTGATCTTGGAGCCCTCTCAAAATGCTTTGACCATCTCCAGTACCTTGATTTTGACTTATTGAACAATAGTCTACATCCTTCCAGACTCAATTTGGCTCCAAATTGACTCAGGGCCAAAATGACCAAAATGCCCTTTAAGGAGACTTTTGGACTTTTGACCTAGACTTGACTTGATTTGATTACCAATCTTTGAAACCTTTCTCAAGTGCTTCTAATTGATTTTTAGAACCCTTTTGACTCAATTCCAACCATGGGCCAACTTGGTTGACCAAGTCAACCCATTTTGATCTTAATACCCCTTAAAGTCAGAATGGTCATTTTGACCTAAGTGATCTTTCTACACTTTGATGCCTCACCCATTAGACTCATATGATCAAATGGATTTCAAGTGACCCAACTCTTGGCCCTAAGTCAACTTGGTTGACCAAGTCAACCAAGTTGACCAAATGGCCCATACACCTCATTCCACATAGACAACTTGACCAAGATCATTCCAATTCCCTTTGAACCCAAGGGATGACTCCTTGGGCACCCAAGAGACCCCTCTTGGAGATCCAAGTCTTGGGCTCACTTGGGTTAGCCTTTTGGCTTGACCCAAGTGACCAAAGAGAGGTCTTCTTTGAACCATCTCTCCACCTTAATCAAATTGAATTCAAATCAAGGTGTCATTGGGTCCCCCTTGACCCAATGCATCTCCCTTGACCAGCCCAGCCCTTGGGCTCACTTGGGTCAAGAGTTAGGCTAACCCAAAGTGTCCAAAACCACTTGGGATTGAGCCAATTCTTGTCCTAAGTCAAATTAAACTTGACCAACACTTCCATTGGGTCTCCCATGACCCAATACATCTCCCTTGACCAGCCCAACCCTTGGGCTCACTTGGGTCAAGAGTTAGGCTAACCCAAAGTGTCCAAAACTACTTGAGATTGAGCCAATTCTTATCCAAAGTAAAATTGAACTTGACCAACACTTCCATTAGGCCTCCCATGACCCAATGCATCTCCCTTAACCAGCTCAGCCTCTGGATCCACTTGGGTCAAGAGTTAGGCTAACCCAAAGTGTCCAAAACCACTTGGGATTGAGCCAATTCTTTCCCTAAGCCAATTTGAACTTGATCAACACCTCTAATAGGTGGCCCTAGGTCCAACATACCTCCTCTAGCCAACCCATGCCTTGGACTGACTTGGGTCAAGTTTTAGGCTAGCTCAAAGTAGCCAAAACCATATGGACCCGAGCCATCTTTGAATCCAGATAACCCAATTTCCACTTGCATTGGGTGCACCATACCTAGACCCACCTCCCACATCAAGCCCAGGGGTCTGGCCTATCCTGGGTTAAGCCCAAATCCATCCAAACCGAGTAGGTTTTGGTCCGGCCAAGCCACCACACCAAACCAAGCCTCCCCATGCTCAATTGAGCTCACCCTCGACTCTACACATCTCCATCGACCTTCTCAGGTCAACCCGACCCAAACCCCGGTCGGTGGCGGTCGGAACAATTTGAGAACAAGCTCCGGTGGTCCCCCTAGGCCGATCCTGACCCAAAGCCTTCCAGAGGCTGTGGCTCGCCGACTTGATGCTCACGAGCCCTTGGGGATGATGTCCCCTTCCACCTGGCGCCAATCCGCAGCCCCTCCAGCTCAGTCCTAGCCGTTCAAGCTCGCGGGAGGTGGATGAATAGGCTTGAGTTCTCCAGATTTGGCCATTCGATCCCAGGCTTTCAAAATCACTCCCTAGATCTCCTTCGACCTCCCAGCAACTTTCCCCAGCTTCCCATGCCATCCCTTTGATCTGTTCGAGCGAACTCCAACAAAAGCTCTCGGCGTCCAGCTCGAAGTCGCACCTCCAACCGTCATCCAGTCCCAACGTCTGAAGGAGATCTGCTCGCCATCATCCCCTGAAGCTTCCTTATAGAGAAGCTCTTTTGTTGAGACTGTCTCTGCAGTAATCTCTCCATCTAGGTAGTCCAGTCAAGTGTGAAGGAAACCTTCACCCCAACGGATCTCCACCGTTGGATTGAAGGTTTCCCCTCCCCTGATCCTCCCTGTGAAATTTCATATTAGTTCATCGGTGGGATCGCTCAAATCACGTCGAAGAAACTCCACGGCCTCAGACTCGCCTGGGAGGTTGAAGATGAAATCCTAGCTGTTGATTTCAATCAACAGCGCAGATTAGATCCCGCGGTCTCGGAGTCCGTTTAATCCCAGTCGTCCGATCCGTCATTCATCGGCTACGATTAACTCGACCATTATACGGTCAGCACCAATGATTGCCCCGCCAATCGTGACGCGCCGTGTGTAAAGCGCGGCTGACTGTGTAATGGCAGGATTTAATTTCATGGAAAATTAGGAAAACTTCAAAAATCCATAACTCCCTGCACACTTAGCCAAATCAGGTGTTCTTAGGCTCATTGGAAAGGTCTCAGGGAGATCTATAAAAGCCCTATGGTTCCAAGCCCTAATTGTATCTGTGCTAAGTTTAATTTCAATTTGAGCATTTTATTGATTATTTCAATTATTGTTTAATTTTAATTCCCCCATGCCTGGAATTTTGGGAGATTGAATTTGGGCATGTCCTTGACATATCCAAAATTTATCTCCCCTATTTAAAATGTTCAAGGGCATTTTCCCCTAATTTTGAGTTTAAGGGTCATGGGTTGACCCTTAAATTCAAAATGAGATTCAAACCTTTCCAATGGGATTTATGTTGTGATATTTTGTGTGATGATGATATGTAGGATAGGGAGTTTAGAGCCAGTGATGTTTCCCCAATCAAAGCTTAGGATAGCTCCCTAGGATTTTTTGAAGGTGACTTAGAGTTTACCTTAGGTGACTTGTTTGGCCACCTTAGAGTATTCCACTTGAACCATAATTTGGTGGGTTTAGGCCTTGGGATTAGGTGATTCCATGGTCCAAATTTCACCAGGTTTGGAGATCATTTGGTTCACCAAATAGGAGCCATAGTATTCCCCCTTAGAAATGGCCTTTAACATTAATAAAATTCTAATAAATCACCATTAATTCATAAAACTCCTTAAAATACTCTTAACTGACCCTAATTGATCTATTAACCAGTGGAAATTCAAATCCTATTAATTTAGCTTTATAATCTATGTTAATCTAATTTTAATTAAAATCAATGTTTAATCAATTTCAATTAATTAATAAAAAAATTATCAAAAATCTCAAAAAATCTTTAAACACTTGATAATCTCCCCTTAGATCTTCTCTAATCTTGGGGATTGATTTCAAGAAGTTTAGGATTCATTTGAGTTCAAACCATCAGAAGGGACCCTTTAATTAAGTTAATTAAAAATTCTAATAAATACCTTAAATTGTAAAATTCATAACTAATTGTAGAAAATCTCAAATCCATCAAACTCACTGGATAATGACTATAATTAAAATCTAGTATTTTTCAAAAATGTCAAACCCCCAAAATCTAGTCAAAGTAAAAAAAAGTCAACATTTTGGTCAACCCTAGGGCAAAACTTTGTCAAAACTTCTAAAAATCATAACTTTTGATAGAAAACTCCAAATTGAGTGTGCCACCTGTCTAAAAGTCACAATTAGGTCTAGTATTTATTAAAAATTTGAAACCCTTAAGATTAACTCTAATATTAATAAAATTAAATTTTGACCCCTTAGTTAACATATACGGTAACCTACAAAATCTTCCAATTCCCCTAAATTCCAAAATTTTCTTGATAGACTGATAAAATTATTAACCAATCCTATAAAATCAGTAAACAGCTCCCCTTAATGTTAACCTATTCTCTTAATTTCAACTAACTTAAAGTAACTCTAATCAACCCCGATTATTACTGGGTACCTACGAAGCTATTAACTTAGCCCCAAAGAAAGTGAAATAAACTTCACGATCTCAGTGTGAAACAAAGGTAGTAATCAATTAACCCTTAAAATATATTTAATTAAATTTTTTTTAATATATTTATATTTAAACTCTAATTAAAATTTCCCTTTAAGCCTTAACAAACTCAGAATACTATACAACTTTAACTAATCACCCAACTTAGGATCTACCCCAGCCACACGATCTTTTACACACACTTTAGATGATTTGCTAGGACAACCAAGTCTAGATCTAGGCTAGGCCGGTGTTTACTTTATTACTGTGTGCCAGATTTTTTTGTGATTTTACTACATGTTTTGGATTAAATTGCCTTGTTGTGTCTGCTTACTTTTTACTGTACTCTGTGGATGATTGATGTGTTTGGTGACTAGATTGTCCTTAGGTTAGGTACGATCTGGATATTCATACAGTTTTCTGCAGGTGGTCACGCTCATGCAGGGCAA
The DNA here is from genome assembly GCA_016618105.1 of Dendrobium huoshanense. Taxonomy (NCBI): domain Eukaryota; kingdom Viridiplantae; phylum Streptophyta; class Magnoliopsida; order Asparagales; family Orchidaceae; genus Dendrobium; species Dendrobium huoshanense. Next base: position 29,249,175 of record CM028358.1, on the reverse strand, counting down.
TAAAAAGGGGGGCTAAATAAAAAAATTTTAATTATTATAAATGCCTGCACAGGTGCTTCAGCTGCTAAAGCCCCCAAATAAAAAGAGTATGGCCAATGTGTTTACTTTCTTTTCTGTATATATATATATATATATATATATATATATATATATATATATATATATATATATATATATATATATATATATATATATATATATATATATATATATATATATATATATATATATATATATATATATATATATATATATATAAATATATAACTGCTTGGGAATAAATACATTTTGATTTATTAACTGCTTAGGATAGCCTTGTAGGAGAGTCTAGATTTTTGATTTCATATAAATGTAATTTGTATAAATGTAAAGTGTTGTGAAAGTTAGCTTTGAGTTGGGATACATAGGTCCAAAGCTTGGATTCCGAAGAGAAAAGGATGCCATCAGGGGAGTACTCCTTTTTTTATTTGGAGATCCAAATTTGGATCACACTTCTTCCCTACCTAAAGAGGAAAGAGTAGCCTTCCCCTTAAAGGAAGTGCCCTCTTATCTATTTGGGTAGCCTACTATGAAGAATCTAAGAAAATGAGCCCAAATAAGAACAAGACTGAAGACTTGAAGATTGAGAGTATCCCACTCAAAACTACTTGCGTCATTACTAGGTTTAGAATCCGGATTGTTGTCAGTGGTGCCCGACCACTTTACTTTTTGCAAAATTTTGGTTTGTAATAAGCAAGGCAACTTTGCCTATGGACATTTATTGACTAATTAATTTATATTTGATGTGATGAATTGATTGCCTTTAGAATTGTCTGTTTTTCTTAATTTTTTGGCGTTTGCATGCCGCTTTTGTTTTTTCCTAGACTTGTGAGGCTCGTGAGGGTGTGGAAAATTTTATATTCATAACTCTAAAGTCTAAAATTTTAGTGAGTCTAAATAACATAAAAATATAACGAATCTAGGAAATTAGTAGGGGATAGACCCCGAGGTCGCATGCATATTTCTGCATTACTCTTTCCTTGTTTTAGACCCTTCCCGCCTGCGGGTAGAGTCTGGATAGTCTGACATATGAGGACGAGGTACCAGACCTGGGGGAGTCCAGTCTTCTAAAAAAATTATTTTCTAATCTTGTTTTTAAAATTTCAAGCATATTTGATTTGAAGTTATCAACCAGCACGTATTGTATTATAAACAAATTAAAATTGTCAAAATTTTAATTGTATTAGTCCTTAACATTTTGCACCCAACATAAGTCAAAGGGGCCAATTAGGAAAATCGCTAGATGTCGGCTCCAACTCTCTAAAATTTTAAATAAAAAGTCCTTACTTCTCTTTAATAAAAGACGGGACTCATATATTTTAAATTGATTAGGTGGTTAGCTGGATCTCCAATCCAGGCAGGGGTAAGTCCAGATTTTGCATTGCATTAGTTAGGTTCAGACGACTGTGGTCCAGTGTCCAAATTAGATCTAGGATTTGGGGCTTATCTTTGATTATAAGACCCCAAATTTCGGGAATATAATCCCAAATTTCTAATAAAATTCTTAACTCTAATTAAAGCTTTATTTCAATCCTAAAATATAAAGCCCAACACTTAGACTAGGTTGGGACACTTCCGGATAGTTCTGAAATCTTAAAGTGTCCCCTACTTCTCTTCCCTTAACTCTGTTAATAACTGCTCAATCTTGATCCATCCCTTTTGATCTTCCAAAATTCATTCACTTTTGGTATCACTCCTAGAATATCTAACAAAATTTTGTCACTATTTTAATCGAGAGTTTTCGTAGGGGACTTTGTCTCCCTACGATATAATTAACTACGAGGGCTTGCGCTCGTAGGAGATTTGGAACCACACACGCACCTAATTTTAAAATTAATTTCTCTAAAATCTTATTAGATTTCTTTGGGAAAAAGTCAAAATGATCATCATTATTACATAGAAGGATTATCATTGAATGGTATTATCTCCTTTCGGGGAGATACATCCTTCTTCAATAAGGATTCGGATGTGAATTCGATGATCGTACTTCTTGAATATTATAACTGGATTTCATTGAACTTCATTCTGTTCCCTCGGGGCCATACGAAGTTCTCTTTAGAGTCCGATTACAATATTCAAGATGAGTTTCATAATCCTAAGTCTGAACATCGTTATGAAATTTTATTTTCATCCTTCAGGGTGATATAATTTTTTTTAACAGGTCAATTCGACTTTAGAATTAAAATTAAACATTAATTTCAAAATTCTCAAAGAAAACTAATATTTTTTAAAACCTATTTTCAAAATTTCACCAATACCGGGATGATCAAGTTATTTTTTTATCGTCTAGATATCTATTCAGGCCGATATTTTGGATGATATTTATCATTTTGTACTAATTAGCCCGGATGATTGTGAGATCGTCTTGGACAATCTAGTTATTTTTTCCATCATCCAAACATCCATCCAGGGTGATGGTCTGAATAATATTTGATGACTTGAACTAATCGTACAGGATGATATCCTATCATTCTGGATGATCTGAACAAAGTAACATTCTAATCGTCAAGACTTTTCCAAATTATCTTGGCTGATTGAGCTAAATTTGAACTGATCGTACAAGATGATCAGTCGATCATCCTTGATGATATTTAATGATTAGTTATTAATTAGGGCTAATTTGGAGCCCTTGTTTAAAAAATCTCTTATTTTCTCAAGAGAAGATATTTTGTTGTTGTCCAGACCTAAGAGAGCCAAGAGGAGAGAGAGAGAGAGAGAGAGTAAGGGAGAGAGGGAGAGGATCTTATAAGGGGGAGTTTGTGAGGATTTTCACAAAGGTTGCTTCAAGCAAGGATCGGAGTCATCTTATCTGGTAGTCAACCCTGGTTCTTTGGAGGTTCGAGAGAGGTCTGCTTCAGTAACTGATCAAGGCTCTCTGCCTTCTTCTAGAGGAAGCAAAACGAGTTGGGTTCTCTACCTGCTTCAGGAGGAAGCAAAAGGAATTGGATTCTCTGCCTGCTTCAGGAGGAGGCAAAAGGAGTTGGGTTCTCTGCCTACTTGAGGAGGAAGCAAATAGAGTTGGGTTCTCTGCATCACTGGGGCAGGTAGAAAGGAGTTTTTATACGGGCTTCTCCACCTTGTTGCGGGAGCAAAAAAAGACACACTGAGTTTAATGCAATACCTAGAGGACAGGCTCCGGAGAGTGGACGTAGGTCAAGTTGACCAAACCACTATAAAATCTGGTGTATTCTTTCTTATTGTTCTTTCGCATTTAATTTCCGTACTCTGCTTCTCTTGTGGTGAATCTTGGTTTGATTTAAGATTGTATTTTTGTTTGGAGAAATTTTTAAATACCAATTCACCACCCTCTTGGTTAGCCTCGGGACTAGTTCATAGGTGGCATATACTCCTTTTCTTGATGAGTCTCTCATTGCGACTATTGGGTTTGAGGGGGCAAGTTATAATTTCCTTGCTTCTTTCGCTGCGATGATGGATTATACATTCCTAATACACTTTACGCTTTTCATTTTTTTGGTCAAACTGCTTTCTATGAGCATTAATGGCTTCATCTATTAAGATTTATTTCTCCATGCGATAATTTAGATCATCATATGAATGAACCGTGTCATGCATGAGTGAAGAGCAAAAGGATGAAACCCTCTAAGAAAAACTCTTCTAATTAATTTGGGATTTACCACTGAAATTTATCAACCCTCATTAGAAAATCTTTGAAAGAATTTTTTGAGGGACTCACTTTCACTTTAGGGAATTCCTGAGAGGTAGAAAGAATCTTTAACCATTCTTTAATTGACAACAAATTATTCAATGAATATTTTGGCCAATTTGACTAACGTAGGAATGGTTCTGATTAGAAATGAATAAAACTATGTTTAAGCTTTTCCTTTGAGAATAGCAGGAAAAACTTGATAGAGGGGTGTATTTGAGGCTCATTAGATGTGCTTAATGGTCTGGTAGTAATCAATATGTTCATAAGGGTCGGATGTCCCATCGTAAGAATTGATGCTTGATAGCTTGAATCATGTCAAAATGGGATGTTGAAGGATGGCTTCAGTCAGGAGTGATGACTCCTATAAGCCCCACTAATGAAGAGGTTGTCTTCCACCTCTCATGGAGAACTATTCTTGAACTAATATTCATTGCAGTTCATGACATAGGATGTTGCATGGAAGCTTAACAACGTAAGGTTGAGTCAAGTCTTCTAGGATGTCTGGATGAATGCAGGCTAGCCAATTGGGGTGAGAAGGATGGGTAGAGCTAGTGATACCAACAAGGTCGATGTCTTGTTATGTTCTAGGGGCGACCCCTTAACCAAGGAAGAGGAAAATATGTATGAAGATGTTCAAGTTGAACACCTTCGGCCAGTAGTGGATTTTAAGGGAAAAGAATGTCCTCTTGTTATGTTAGCATTAGTCCAATTTAAGGACTTCCGTAGGACTTCTACCTGACGCTAGACTTTCGTCCATCATCGAACTTCTTCCTGTAATCGTACTTCTGCCAACACTGAACTTGCTTCCATCGCCTGACTTTCACCCATCATCATACTTCCTTTCATTATATAACTTTTATATGTCATTGGACTAATGCTAGACTTCCACCCAGCCACCAATCGACGTGTAATTTCACCTGACCAATAAATATCACCAGATTTTCATCTAATCTCCATTTATTACTAGTTTTCAACCCGATAGTTGACTTGTGTAAACTGATCGTCCTTAATTTCAAGGAAGAAGCAATCACTTGTAATTTATTCAAATATTATTGTAATAATTTCAACTAGGTGTGACCCCATAATTTTTCTCTTCATGGTTTTCCATGTAAAAATTTTGGTGCTTTTTTTCCTCTATTTATGTGCTGGATACTCATTCAATGCTAAGACATGAAGTTTTTCATACTTTACCACCATGAATACTCTAGCCCACAATAGCTTGATGCCATTTGTGAGAAATCTCAAAAGAGGTTGACACTTGATATCCCTAGTTCATAGACTGATTTCTGGATTGGTGTGAGTTGGAGCAAGAGGCTTCCAGGTTATAATTGTTATGTCTATTTGCAATTAAATAAGTGCTTAGGATAATGTGATTGAGATTTCTCACAAATGGAAACAAACTATTATGGCCTAGAGTATTCATGGTGGTAAAGTATGAAAAACTTCACGTCTTAGCATTGCATGAGTATCTAGCACACAATAGAGGAAAAAAAAAAGCACCAGAATTTTTACATGGAAAACCATGAAGGGAAAAATTATGGGATCACACCTAGTTGAAATTATTACAATAATATTTGAATAGATTACAAATGATTTTTTCTTTCTAGGAATTAAGGACGATCAGTTTACACAAGTCAACTATCGGGTTGAAAACTAGTAATAAATGGAGATTAGATGAAAATCTGGTGATATTTATTGGTCAGGTGAAAATTACACATTGATTGGTGGCTGGGTGGAAGTCTGGCATTAGTCCAATGACATATAGAAGTCCTATAATGGAAGGAAGTATGATGATGGGTAAAAGTCAGGCGATGGACGAAGGTTCAGTGTTGGGCAGAAGTACGACTACGGGAAGAAGTTAGATGATGGACGAAAGTCTGGCGTCAGGTAGAAGTTCTACGGAAGTCTAGTGACAGGAGGTATTCTAGTGGAAGTCCAACAACTGGCAAAAATTTAATGATGTGCGGAAATCCAATGATATGTGGAAGTTCGACGATGAAGGAAGTCTAGCGTCAGGAAGAAGTCCGATAGAAGTCTGGTGACGGGCGATTGTTCGAGGAAAGTTCAGCGGTGGATAGAGGTCTTCTGTTGGGGAGAATTTTGACGGTGGAAGGAAGTCTGGCGTCGGGCAGAAGTTTGATGGAAGTCAGGTGCTGTGTAGTGATCCAGCGGAAGTCCGATGGTTGTTAGTGGTCCGCGCAGAAGTCCTGGAGGAGGTTAAGGAGGAGCTTGGTGGCAAAGAGAGATCTCAGATTTATCTTCCTTCTTCCTTTCCTTCTCTATTCTCTTTCTTTTCGTCCCCTTTTTATGAAGAATGAGAGGTCTATTTATAGTTTATGGGGAGAGGCATGGCTAGTAAATAGTGAGAAGATCAAGGGTAGTTTGGGAGTGTTTCTGATGGATGGTGCTGATATTGGTTCCATTAATCATTGACTGTTTATTGAGCATTTGAGTATCTTAATGATGTAAGAATTCAACGATCTTGGGCTCATTGGGTTTGTTTCGTCGAGCCACTCAATTTGACTATAATTATGTCACATTTGGAAATTGTTTAGTCATCGAATTTATAGTTTGAACTTTTCAAATATGCTTCGGGTCTTCGATTTACAGTCATTTGGGCTCTGATTGATTCGAATTTGGTGTCATCAGATTCATCTTTTCGAGACATTTCGTTAGACAATATGTTTACTGAAATCAGAGTTTGGATGGCCCGGATTTAATTTCAGATTTTTTTTTAGCTTGACTTTGCCTCAAGATTCGTGCTAGATCAAGATAATTTTTTGATGATTTTTTGATGATATATCAAAGTTTATTGTAGAAAATTCATTTTCTAATCAACAAAAATGATATATTAGTATGAATTAACAAAAACATCTTACATAATTTATATAATTATCAAATGATATTTTCTGTAAAAAAATTAAATTTAAACCAAAATAAATGACTGAAGTAATTAAAAATAAATGATTAATTAATACTTTCTGATTACAGAAATTCTTCACAGATTTTTCAAATTTGTATAAAGGCATTGTACCTTTAGCCTTTATTTTTTCTCTTATGTAATCTGCTTTAAAAATTTTTAGCCTTCTTGGTTTTTTGTCGTGCAGCTCACGTACTTCATTGCTCTACCTTTTGTGGTTGTTATTTTTTTCTATAGTTGTAATTACTTTCTTATATAATGTTATTATTCAGAGAGAGAGAGAGAGAGAGAGAGAGAGAGAGAGAGAGAGAGAGATGGAGGGAGGCCGGCTAGCATATTACTTGAAGAGAGCAAAGAATAACAAATGGCTATGGCGAAGAAAGACAACTGCAATAGTTCTCGGCCGCAGAGGCGAAGGAAGAGGTTGGCATAAGGGAAAATGGCTTATAAGGCAAAGCCAGAGAGCATGTAGACTAACAATAGTTGGCCTTAGCACAGTGAGCAGAGTTCTCAACAAAAGCTCTTCGCCGCCGGAGAAGGAGTTCATGACGATCGGAGAGAAGCGAAGAAGATTCGTTTCCTCTGAGCTCTCTCGTTCTCTCTCATCTTTTTATTTCTAGTCCAGATTTGTATTTGCTTCTCATCATCATCTTCTTCTGCTTCCAGTTCTGTTCAACGTACGTAATACCAAGGGTCCAAATATATGAAATAAATTACAACTTTGACCAAAAATATTAATTTTTGCAAGAAATTACATTACATATTAGTTGAGACCATTCAATCTGCTTTGAGATTAGTGTGATAAAAAAATTTTCTTTTTTTTTTTCAAAATAAACATAAATCTTTTTCTTTTATTTTTTAATTTGATTGACTTAGAACAAAATTTTATTATATTGTCTAATGATTTAGTTGTTTTAATACATTTTTTTTTAAATGTAGATTTTGCAATAAAAAGTTGCTTTAAAAAACAGTAAGAAAGCTATCCCAAACAAAAAGCTTCATTTAAGATAGCTTGATTGCTATTTTCTAAAGCAGCTTTCTAATTCAAAAAATTTCTATACTAGAAAATAGTAAGTTATCCCAAACGGTGGAGCCAGGATTATTTATCAGCGGGGGCACAAATTTTTAATATTAAAAATACCGTCAAGCTTTTTCATTTGAGTTTGAAATTGATATTAGAATTTTAGTTTTTTAAAATATCTAAGTTAAGATTTTCATATCTAATTTAAATAAAAAAATAATTAAAAATATTTTATAACGAGCAATAAATATATAAAAAAGCTACATCTTATTAATATAAAAATATATAAAAATTTATAATTAGCATATTTTAAACTACTTGATTTAAATTTAAAATTTTTTAATTTTTTTGTAGTGTAATTTATTGGCTTTAATTATATAAATTTCTTACAAAAGAGAATTAGAGATTTTAAAATATTTAAAAAAATCATGAAATTTAAAATTTAAGAAAATTAGGAATGTAAAGATAAATGATTAAAATGAATAAATATATAAATAAAGAGATAAATATAAATGAAAAAAAGATTTAACATGTTCTAATAAAAATCAATAAAAAAATAAGTAACATCATAAAAGAGATAGTGATAAAAAAATTAAAAAAATTTAAAATCATCTCACCCTCATGAGAGAGAGAGAGGTAAAGAGAGAGAAAGAGAGAGGAAAGAGGGCTATAAACCTATAACTAATGGAAAGTACAAAGTAATAAAAAGCTGATGGTAAAAAAAATTAATAGATAGAGAGAGAGAGATGAGAGAGACGGTGAATTTTTTTTATTTTCTCCAATAATTGCCTAAAAATCATATTCAAACAAATTAATATTAAATAATTTATTTATTATAAAAACCACTTGAAATGTTAAAAACGAATTACTACATAAGAATTCATTATTTGCAAACATTAAAATCGAATTAATTGAAAATAAAGTTGAAATGGCAAAAATGATCTAAGTTGAACATTAAAAATGAATTTACCGGAATTTAATCATAAAATCCTCTATTTGAAACTCTTTTGCATATTGGATTAGGGGTTTTGTTTTACCAATAAGCTGCTTCAAATTTATCAATAAATTATGTATTAAATTCATTTATCATGAAGATATTTCTTCGAGAGAAATGCATCTAAATTTTAAAATTACTTTCCATACATTTACACAATAAAGATCATATGACTTGGTATTGGTCATTAAGCTAACTTTCAAAACCTTTCTATCATCACTTTTTACTAGCATTATTTAACTTGTTTGGACCAAACAAATATGGCATAAAAAATATGTCATGCCCCAAAATATTATTTGGATGAATTATTCTTTTTATTTGTTATAATGATAACAACTAAAGTATTCTAAATTCTTTTATCAATGATAGAAAAAACCAGCAAAAGTAATTTTATTCATAATAAATCAAAATACATCTATGTTTGTACTCCAAACTTTTATATACAATAGCTAGGAGTTACACAATCGTAACATAAAGTCTATATATTCCTAACTAAAAAGAATAATTAAACATAATAATAGAAAAATCTAGAGGATCCTGTAACTGGTCAGTTTCGCAGTTATGATACTCTCCGCTGACCTTAAATTATTTAAATAACATATAATGGGCCAAAAAGTCTAACAAGTCACTAAATCCAAAGTTAAGTAGTAGAAGTTCACTAATCTGGAGAAAACGTAATAAAAGCTATTAGAAAGAAATCTAATGGCCGAAATCATAATCTTTGAAGACATGAATATGATTAAAGTCACATACCATAATCTGAGCAATTTTCACAAAAGCAAAGAAATTGATCGACTACAAGAATCCAAACTTTATCTTTCTATCTTCTCTTTTTATCTTCCCTTTCTTCTTCCTTCCACGGCAAGTCAGTGCTGGTGGGTGAGGGGGGTGACTGAGTGGAGAGAAAATGGGTTTTAATATATATAAAAAATAATATTTTAGTGTGTAACACTGTAACTCCACTACCCAGCGCTGCATGTTAAATTTAGAATTACTATTAAACAGATCCTTCAAATACTTCAGCAATAACATTTGGTGTTACTATACTTACAGGCCCGACGCTGTAATATTCACAAGCTCAATGCCACAACACTCCAGTTCAAATTGAAAATCAAATTTTCATTTTAAATTTAATTGAAAATTTTCATGTTGTTACAAAATAAGGCTTAAAGTATTCTATTTTTGCATGGCTAGCCATTGTGGGAGGCTCAAAACAACTAATGCTTAAATTATGAGAAATATACCATCTGATCGGCATTGAAGCCTTTTCCATACTAATAAAGTGAGCATTTCTCATATTTTTTTAAAATGTCCCTTTAATCAACATTATCAATAATGTTATACCAATGCTCTCCTTTTTGCTGAGGTTGAACATGCTTTAGGTGCTGGATGTAAGCATAAGTATTATACCGCTTAGTCCCACATTAGCTGTCTCTTGGTCTATTGCATCACCTCACATTATATATACCCATTTGTAACATTTTTCTGTTCACATAATAAGATTACATAAGCTTTCTTTATCTCATTTCTATACTTCTCGTCTTCCTCTAATCTCACGGCAATCTCCAACATGGTATCAGACTGCTAGGATGGGGGATCAAGATTCAACCTCTTCCCTCCCACCCGTCTCTACCGCCATCCCACCACCAACGCCGGAATTACTCATTCCGCCAACTCTCAAGTTCATCCTCTCCAATATCAAGAACCTAATTTCCTACAACCTCACAGCGGAGAACTACATCTTATGGCGGACACAAATTTTTCAACACCTTACTGCAAATGGATACGCGGCTCATCTCACCGGTACCACCGAACCACCGCTGGATGATCAATAGTCCGAATACCACCGGTGGCGCCTAGTAGATAGCAATTTAATGTCTGCCCTCTTCTCCACAATCTCCCATACTATCTTGCCATATGTAATCACCGCCTCAACCGCTCATGAGGTCTGGGCAATTCTTGAAAGAAGACTCCAAGCTTCAAGCCGATCGCGCATACTACAACTCAAAAACGAGTTACACAACATACAAATGCAAACGCTCACAATGCAACAGTATCTCTCAAAAGTGAAAAGCATCGTGGATACTATAGCCACCTCCGGCAACAAAATTGATCCTGAAGACATTGTGTTATACATCCTCAACGGATTACCAACACAATACAGCTCCATCAAGACCTACATTCAGTCATTATCTCAACCAGCTGATCTTGATTCTCTGTATTCCCTTCTGTGCAGCGAAGAGCTCCACGTAAATCAAGAATCCAAGAACCAGCCGTCTCAGCCGACCGTGACATATTACACCACCAGCTACAACCAACGCTCCAAGAATGCCAAACGCACCGCTCGACCAACATACAATGCCAATAAGCCTCCACCGGCTCCTGATCAAACAGTCAATCGCAATCCAACAACTACTACAAACTCCGGCCAACGTCCGCTCTGCCAGATATGCGGCAAATTAGGCCACACCGCTATCACATGCTGGCACAGGTGTAACTTGAATTACACATCCTCTAAACCTTCTGCTCCGCGCGCGAATCTTGTTCAAACTTCACCAGATGATAATCAGACATGGATCATGGACTCCGGTGCAACCGACCATATGACAGCGGACAGTACAGCACTACAGAACTCCATGACTTACCACAGATCGGACTCTGTTTCGACAGCCAACGGCTCGGCGATGCCTATTCACAACTATGGTCAAGGTTTGCTACCCCTTCCTAACACACCACGTATGCTATAACTTTGTAATCTTCTTCATGTTCCAACTCTCACCCATAACTTACTATCCGTTTCAAAATTAACACAAGATAACTCTGTATCGATCACGTTCGATGCTAATGGATTTTATGTTAAGGATCTGCATGATCATCAGCTCCTGCTTCATGGTCATCTGCATAATGGTGTATACCAACTCCGAATGGCACCGGAAAACAAAATTCAGGCGCTTCAGACCAATACCACTTCGCCAACCACTTGGCATGCCCATCTTGGACATCCGAACACAGATCTTAAATTCGCTTGTTACTTGTATTCCTAACATGAAACATGTAGCCTCTGATTTTCACTGTATCTCTTGTCATATCGCCAAAAGTCACAAACAGAAATTTAATAAAAGGATTTCTGCTAGCACAAAACCTTTCGATATCATACACTCGGATGTATGGGGGCCGGTACCTCAATCCGGAACTACCACCTTTCGTTACTACATAGTATTCATTGACGATTTCACGAGATTTACTTGGTTATATTTTATGAATTCTAAACATGAATCTATTAACTGTTTCAAGAATTTTCTCAGTTTAATAAACAACCAATTCTCGATTACTCCTAAACATTTTCGCTCCGATAGCGGAGGTGAATTTATCAGCACAGCCTTCAACTCATTGCTTAATGACCATGGCATCATACGGTAGCTTAGCTGTCCTCATACTCCGGAACAGAACGGCCTCGCCGAACGAAAACACAGACATCTCCTTGATCTAAGTAGGACACTACTCCATGCATCAAATCTCCCGGACAAATTCTGGTTAGACGCTATCTCCATAGCTAATTATTTGATCAACAGGTTACCTTGCAAACCGTTATCCCTCCGCTCTCCATACCAACTGCTCTTCAACAAGATTCCAGATTACATGCACCTACGATCATTTGGCTGCCTCTGTTATCCCTGGATGCAGCCATATACGCACAACAAATTTGAACCTCGGTCTCAACAGTGCCTCTTCCTAGGATACTCAATACAACACAAGGGGTACAAATGTTACGATCTACATACTCACAAGGTTCATATCTCACGGCATGTACAATTTCAAGAGCATATCTTCCCTTTTCAACAAACAACTGCAACAAATACCGACAACACCTCCCATTCTGAAGTTAATATCCCGCCGTTACTCCTCGTACCAACATCTGTAGCATCCGATACAAATTACAAACCAACCCCAATCAGCACCGCTCCCATCACTCAGCCACCCGCAAACAGCCCTCCTACCAACACACAACAGACTTTTCCAGACACTACCGTCATACCACATCCTCCAACTCACCCAATGCGAACAAGATCAAAATCTGAGATTATAAAACCTCGCCAAATTCTTTCACTTCTCGGTCAGAACGAACAACCTGTACCAACAACATATAAGCAAGCGGTCAAACTTGATGTATGGAAGGACGCCATGAAATCTGAATTTCAGGCACTAATCAATCAGGGTACTTGGTCACTTGTTCCCAAACCCCACAACAAACCAATCATCGGTAGCAAATGGACTTATAAAATCAAACACCTTCCAAATGGACAAATTGAGCGCTACAAGGCAAGATTAGTCGCCCTCGGTTATGCTCAAACATTAGGCCAAAACTAGAGCGAAACGTTCAGTCCAGTCGCCAAGATGGTTACAATACGTTTTCTTCTCAATCTAGCAATCAACCGGAACTGGCCAATGCTCCAACTTGACGTATCAAACGCATTCCTCCATGGTGATCTACCGGACGAGGTCTATATGCGTCAACCCCCCGGCCTTGAGGATCCCAATCATTCGGATGCGGTATGTCACTTACATAAATCACTCTATGGCCTCAAGCAGGCTCCTCGGCAGTGGTTTCAGAAACTCACTACCGCCCTTCAAGCTCGTGGGTTCAGGTTTAATCGTTCCGATCTATCTCTTCTCATCTACACCAAATTACGCATTCAAATTTATCTCCTCATATACGTTGACGATATTATTGTAACAGGAAATGATCAGTCACAAATCCAGCTCCTTCTTAGCGATCTCAAATCCCAGTTCGCACTAAAACAATTGGGACAAATTTCTCTCTTCTTAGGTATCCAGATCACCCGCTCTCACAACGGATTTTTCCTCAGTCAGGCTCATTACGCACAAAACCTGCTGCTTGAAGCCGGTCTCTCCAGTTGCAAACCCGCTCTCACACCAATCACTCCATCATCAAAGCATCTACCGGACAACAACAACCCTTTCCACGATACTCTACTGTATCGCCGCCTTGCAGGATCGCTACAATACTTATCAATTACTCGGTCAGACATTGCTTTTGCCACAAATCAAGTATGTCAACATATGCAGAATCCCATCGACAGAAATTTTCAGCAAATTAAACGTATACTCCGGTACATCAAAGGAACCATCTCTTACGGTCTTTCGATCGTAACCGGCGACGTCACTCTTCGAACCTACACGGATGCCGACTGGGCATCCGACATCACCGTCCGCAAATCTATTTCTGGGTTATGTACGTTCATGGGTCCAAATCTTATATCCTGGTCGGTCAAGAAGCAAGTCACCGTAGCAAAATCTTCCACCGAGGCAAAGTATCGAGCACTGTCCGCAGCCACCTCCGAAGTGCTCTGGCTTCGCCGCCTGGCGGACGAAGTGCAGATGCCTCAAAATTCTCCAACTACTATCCACTGCGACAACAGCTCGGCTATAGCCATTGCAAAGAATCCAGTTTTTCATGCTCGCACAAAACACATTGAAATTGATTTTCAGTTTATTCGGCAACAAATACATACCGGCAAAATCAACATACAACATATTTCTTCTCAAGAACAGATAGCCGATATCTTGACGAAACCGTTCTCTAGCTCACGATTCGAATATTTATGTTCCAAATTATCCATTCGCTCACCGAATGCATAATTTGAGGGGGAATGTAAGCATAAGTTATTATACCGCTTAGTCCCACATTAGCTGTCTCTTGGTCTATTGCATCACCTCACATTATATATACCCATTTGTAACATTTTGCTGTTCACATAATAAGATTACATAAGCTTTCTTTATCTCATTTCTATACTTCTCGTCTTCCTCTAATCTCACGGCAATCTCCAACACTGGATGTGATGGAAGATATAAACTACTTCACAATATTAAAAAGAGAGAGAGAGAAATAGAGGAATAACAGAAGATTTAATACTGTTATCAACTGCTATACCATGGTATATATACAACTCGATTTGAATGCTTGTAGGCTCAAAATTTCAAGTTGGAAGAGCTTTGAGGATTTCAGAGTTCTTTAAATAGCTACTTTTCCACTTTTAGACTGTGTAAGCACTCTCTCAATTGTTTGATCTTTTTTGCTGCCCTTGGATTGTTATAATTCTACGTCTTAGCGTTGTACGGATATCCAGCTTGCACACAAAGAACACAAAATTTTTGTACGTGAAAAATCCTGAAAAAGTAGAAAAATCAAGGGCCCTCGCCCAGTTTGAAAATGATTCCATTTGAATGTGCGTAGAATATAGTAGGCCGACTCGTCCTTGAGGGCGATCTGATTACAAATGTCAATCGTATGGTTGAAGTCTAGTGACAAATATATATTAGAGAAAAATTCGGTGTCACCAACGTTAGGTGATGGCCCGATAGAACTCTGGCGTCAGGTGGAGGTCCGGTAGAACTTTGGCGTCAGGCGGTGGTACGACAGAACTCTAGCGTCAGGTGGTGGTCCAACAAGACTCCGAGGACGGGTGATGGCCCGACAGAACTCCAGTGTCGGGTGGTTGTCCAATAGAACTCCAGCATCAGGTGGTGGTCCGGCAGAACACCGGCGTCGGGCGATGGTCCGGCAAAACTTCAGCGTTAGGCAGTGATCCGACAAAACTCTGGACATTGATCGAGGAGCGAAGATGTAAGAGTAATCTCCGATCTCTCTGTTAGTTCTCTTCATTTGGCTTTAGTTCCCCTTTTATGAGAAAGGGATGCTCTATTTATAGATTTTCTAGAGTAGCATGACCCGTAAATAAGAGAAAGATCAAGATTTGTATGGACGACCAATGTTGATTCCCTTGATCATGGACTGTTTGTTGAACATTTGAATGTCTTAGTAACAGCAGAATTCAATGATCTTAAACTCGTTGGATTCATCTCATCAAGCCACTCGATTCGATTACAAGCATGTCAAATTTAAAAACCGTTTGGTAATTCAAATTTTGGTTCTAACCTTCTAACAGCGCTTCGTGCCCTTGATTTGAACTCATTTGAGCTTAGATTGAGTCGTATTTGGAGTCGTTGGGTTCGTATTTTCGAGACAATCAATTCGGCTATAAGTTCGTTGAAATCGGAATTTGGATGGTCCCGATTTTAATTTGGAAGTTTTCAAAAAACAAGGAGATAGTTGATGATAAAAGACCACAAATACGTTAAAGAAGTTCATGGCATATATATAAAAAGTTAAAATAATGCTTTACAAAGCAATACTTTTGATTTAATCAACTCAATTATACCCACATAGATTTCGATTGAGATAGCTTTCATACTATTTTATTAAGCAATTTTTTATTTTATTATTATTATTATTTATTTTTTTTTTTTGAAAAAACAATTTGTACTAAAAAAAAACTGCTTTAAAAAACAATAAGAAAGCCATCCCAAACAAAAAGCTTTATTTGAAATAATTTTCTTGCTGCTTTTTAAAACAGCTTTCTAATTCAAAAAATTTATATACTAGAAAATAATAAGAAAGTTATCCTAAATAAAACCTTAGTCTCATATTAGTCATCAAAACTATTGTTTTTAAATGATATTATTTAATATTAAAGCAGATGTTCAAAAGTTATTAAGAAAATCATATTCTAACAAATTAATATTAAATACTTTGGCTTTTTTTGGGATAGCTTTCTTATTTCTTCTTAAATCAACTTTGTAGTATAAAAATTCAAATTTTTGTATTACAAAGTTGTTTTAAGAAGCAGTAAGAAAGCCATCCCAAACGAAGCATTTATTTATTAAAAAAAAATCAGTTGAAATGTTAAAAACGAATTACTACAAAAGAATTCATTGTTTTCAAACATTAAAATCGAATTAATTGAAAATAAAGTTGAAAAGGCAAAAATGATCAAAAACTGAATCTACAGGAAATTATTCTCAATAAAATGTCTCAAAAAAGATGAGAGAGTGAAACAAAATGTAACAACATTACAAGAATTTCTTTGTCTTACCAGTTGAATCAAGCCTATAAACCCCAACAGCTGGGCTCCCCCTGTCTCCACAATTAACCAGACTTGCATCATCAGAGGACTGATTACAGTTTGAAGGAACATCTTCTATGATTCTTAACAGCTCCTGGATAGAACTATGAGAAGTAGAAGCTGGGCTCAAAAAAGAACTCTCATCTTCAAGACCTGAAAGATGCATTTCTTCCCACTGGAAAGAAGATTCATCTGTAAAAATATGTCCATAATTTATATCCCATTTTCTATGCTGCCCATACTGGTAATTTTGATTAAACCTATTTATAAATGAAAATACACATTAAGAGGTGTTAAGGAAGTGTATATAGAAAGAATGGAAGCAAAGGAATATAAATGAAACCTTGATAGCAATCTCAAATTTGAATGGACAAACATCAGGTCATCTGCTTGGCTTTCATTCAGTTGGTATCTTTTAGCGTGATGGATGAAATTATATGTGCTCCAAGGTTTTTCAATGGAAGAGGCACTGATTGGTTGTGCTAGTACTCTGAAAGCCATGTCTCTCAGTTCTTTTGTATCTCCACCATGAAACTTCCACCACTGCAGGACATTGATTTTGGGATTTCGGGCATCCCTTTTGGCCGTTGGAGATGAGAACTTGCCCTTCTTCTCCACAAATGACAGGAACTGGACACGAATGGTGTCCGCGTGATCATCATTTGGATGCATTTTGCATATTGCAGCCATGGCTCCCTCGAAAATATCATCATCCTGGTCTGTTGGCCAAAATAACCATTGGTAAGCTTAGTCTCATCATGTAAGTTTCCTAAGCAAACATGACTGAACAAAGATTTATATTTGGCTCGTTAAGAATGCAAGTTTATTGTAATTGTTCAATATCAGCTCAATCACTTAAAGAACAAGTCAAACATGAGCTTCATAACGAGCCAAGCACAACCTATTTGTGAACAATAAACTTTTTTTACAGCCCTAAGTATAATATAGGAAACAGAATGTTAAAAGGAGAGCAAAGCAAGAATACCTGGAGCACATCTCTTTCTACCTCCAGGTGCAGGAGTTTGAATAAGGTCTTCATCATAATATTTTGGAGTAAGAGCATAAGCCAAGCATTGCAATGGAACATTACTCTTGGTCCATCTAGAAAAAAGTTTTTCCTTTACAGTCATAAACATCTCCACATGTTTTTTCAAATTATCTTGGATCTCTCCCAACATATTGTCCATTCTTTCACAAATTTCTCCAATTAAAGGGCCTTCTTGTTCGGTAAATTTAATCATTTTGTATACTGGTTTTATAATATCCAATGCCAATTGCACAGCCTCCCAAAAATCCTCTGACAAGACACCTTCTTTCACACTGTATCCACAAAGCTCGACTTTCTCATCAAGGATTGGTAGTCTAGACCATATTTCCCATTGGTCAGATAAGACAGCAGCCACCAAGGTCTCTTTTACATTAAATAAAAGGTGAAAAATATAGTAAACAGCATAAGGTCTTGTTGCAGCTTTTAGCAACTCTAACTTTGAATGGTTAAGAAAAATCTCAGCTGCATCAAAGTGATATACAATATACTTCACAATAGCTTTTGCAGTCAAATATGTTTTCTTCAGCCAAGGTAATTCTTTAATGACATCCTTAAGAACCAATTTTAGCGTGTGGACAATACAAGGGGTCCAAAATATGCAAGGATATGCTTTCATTACATCCTCGCCTGCAGCTCTGCAACTAGCTGAATTATCCATAATCAATTGAACAACATTATATGGGCTAACCTTCTCAATTGTTTCCAGCATGTAGTGTGCGATTTTTTTATGAGATTTCTCAACAACTTGAAAGTCGAGAGCATGTAGAAACATGGACCCAAATTGATTTGATGCTATTACATTGATTAACGGACGATGTTTGACATCAGTCCAACCATTCGATAGGATTGAAATTCCATAATGAGACCACTTCTGCTTGAAATCATCTAGTTCACTTTCAACTATGATCCTTTCATTCTGCAATAGAATAGTAGATGCTCTTTCATATGAGGGACTTTTATAACCAAGTTCTTTACTTATTGCTGACACCATTTCTTCCCAATAAGGTGACCTTAGTACATTAAAAGGGATACCATTTGCACATAAACAACGAATTACCTTAGAATCGACATCATGTCCATCTTGCGCTGATGGATCTTTCTCGAAGGAACCTGCATAGGACAAGGCTAATGAAGGCCCCTGCGATGTAGCCCCGGAGCAGGAATTGAGTTTTGATTTCTTCAATGGAACCACATTTGGTGAGCTCTCAGCTTGCTCAACTTCTCTCTTAATTTGGAGTTGTAAGTGTTTGTCCGCCTTCACAGCAGAACAATAGCCAATCCCTTTACTTTCACCTTTTTTATGTCCCATCAAGTGTGCATAAACTCGTGTGTAGGTACCATGATATATCTTTTGACAATGTTTGCATTTAAAAACATGGGAACCTCCATGAGCATTCCCACATTTCCTCCCTTTAACCACATGTTTCCATAAGACAGTTGCATTAACATCAGTTTGGCTTTCCTCCCCTAACTGCACCTCAAGTTCATGTTGTACTTGATCATCTTCACTGTAGACCAAATTTTTATCTTCGAAAATAAAATGCCCTTCCCCAATTGATGAGAACTCAATTCTCCCATCATCAGTCACAGGATGTTCCTGATCAAAAGGAGAGTCTGTAGACATTGTCTATGGTGTGGAATGCGTCAAGCATCATGAGCTAAGGAAGCAGTACAAACCGATGAAGTCCAACATACAGGATTGGATGTTTTATAGTACATCGCTGCACAGAGTGAACAGTTAAATATCAAGTACAAGCAATGTCCAATAGTTGGGAATTTGGGGAAAAAGAAGGTGAGCACTGTTGACCATTAAGAAGATCCAAAGAAAGTGGCGCTCATTTTATTATATAATTTTTTGACATTTCTTCACAAACTTAGTAAGTTGTTTATTTGCTGACTCTTTACTAGTACCGTAGAGAAAATCAATAACATGAAGGGGTAGAATCAGCATTAATTTTTAGGGTGGAGAAACACATTACAAGAAGAATTAAATATAAATAAAAAATAAAATTATATAAAACAAAATTCAAAGCAAAAATTTGTATTTCATCATAATTGCTAAATTAAAAAAAAAATAATTACAAACTTTACATCATGTTGAAGTTGGCATAAGCCTCCAATTACGATAAGGGGCAAGTAGGAAAACAAATAGTAACAAGGAGGTGAAGGCATTGAAGATAGACAAGATGGTGAAGGCAAGTCAAGCTTAAGGCGGCTTTGATGTTTCTATAGGCTAGTAGAATAAGAATTGATTTACTAAGACTTAACTTCTTAGAGACTAAATAACAAACAATATCTTCTTAGAGACTAAAAGACAAACAATAACTTCTTCTTCTTCTTCTTCTTCTTCTTCTTCTTCTTCTTCTTCTTCTTCTTCCTCTTCTTATTTTACTTTATTTTATTTTTTTACAAATTTAAACAGATAGGAAAGACATTTATAATAGAACACCACCCTATCTCAATTGAACCCCAAAAAATACCATTTAAAACACTTGGATACATATTACATAATGCATGCAGGATACACTAAAAAGAGCTGCGATTATAGAAATACTTACAAGAAACACTTGGAATGCATCCCAATAGCATTTCTACTAAGGAAACCATCATATCTAAAGTACTTATAGCCAAAGATTTTAATCCAGAACAGTAAAGTTGGTGAATGGCATTAACAATTCAACATGATACAAATTCCACAAGAGCATAAAACCAAAGAAGGTCTAGGACGAAGTTTCAAATTGTAGGGTGGAAAATAATGTATAAAATTATTTCCTGCTATGATGAAATTGCTTGAGATCGGAAGCCCATTTGGCGCTCTCAACCAGCTCAATTCTAAAAATCAAAATTAATGGTTCATTAGCTAAGATCCAAGAGCTTATAGAAAACGATTCCAGGATCGCAAGCATCCACGAACACCGAGAATGTTACATTTAATGCTCTATAAAGCAATGAAGAATAATAGCGACAAGTAAACTTCCAAACCTGAGTACCGGAAAACTAATCATGAACCGTAAAATGTTGGCCTTAAGCTATTCTCACTGTCAAAAGCTGAAAGATTATAATAACTTCTCCTTTAAAGCCAGCAGAAGAAAATGAAAATCTCAATCGAAGGAGACATTTGATCAATACAATAAAACTAGAGCCGAAAAAAAGGTAGGAAATGAAGTTCCTGAGAGCGCCAAATGGGCTTCCGATCTCAAGCGGTGGAAGCACAATAGCTGTATAAAATTATTTCCTGCTACAAATGAGAGGAACTAATCCCATATCGAAAATTCATATAAATGCACAAGCAAAGAAGGCACAAAAACAGTGGCTAATATCAAATACAACCTTGATTTTGGTTTTCAAATTCAAAAAAAAAAAAAAGTAAACACATAACTTACAGCCAAAATGGCAGCGAAACCCTAGGTCAAACCGTTGATTCGACGGCATCGTCCTGCTTGCAACCGGAGGCGTCGTCCGGCGATGCTGTCGTACAGAGAAGAGAAGAAAAAGACGCGGAACAGAAGCCGGAGGCACGTCGAGCGGAGGGGTAGGGCAAATAAAAATTTTTAAGGGGTGCGGGGAATTTCCAGAATTGCCCACCCCTGCTTACTTCATTGTTTCTTTTCATAGCTACAGAAATGTTAACCTTATGAGCTTACCTTTATACTCAAAATTTTTATGATTATAAATATAATTTATTATAAGCTGACATTGATGATTAAAGTTAATATAGATGTGAGGCAATGTACTTAAGATTAAGCTCAAATTCATATATTAAGATTAAGATTTTCTTTGGGATAGTTTTCTTAGTATTTTTTCTAAGTCAGTTCTTATTACAGTTGAGCTTGACTCAAGTTCGAGCTCAGGATTTGACTAGCTAGTTGAGTCGAGCGGAGTGCAAACGCGGAAGACGGACTACATTAACGAGCTCAACTCGACTCATTTACACCTAATACAAATAGATACAATTTCAATAGGATAAATTAAGCATATTGATAAGTTAAGAGAACATATTGATTAATGAAAATTGATCCCTAATATTGATATAAATCAACAAGAACAACTTGCCATAATTACAATTTTTTAAATTTTGAATTAATAGTACTATATATTGTTGATTTGTATAATAAAATCGAAAAGAATGAAATATATTGGATGAATTGTTGTGCATGTGATATGTGAAGTCAGAATATTTTTTTTTAACTTTATTTTTGTTTAAAAATTTTCTTTTATTTATATATATTTTTAAAATAACTATTTCACATTCATATTTGTGTCTTAATACTAAACAAATGTTACCATAATCACTTGTAGTGGACACCCTTCCCAGGTTCGTCTCGCAAATCATTAGGGGTGGTTAAATCTTTATCAAATTAGAAGAGCGTATTGAAGGTATGTCCCTTAATAATGAAAAAGCATATAATAATTCATGTGTTGTAAAGGATAAAATTGAAAACATGATGCCCCATTAGCTTAGGCCCCAAAACACAGATTTAAACTCACCAAATCACAACAATGAAGAAGAAGAAGAAGAAGAAGCCACTCCTAATCCAAATCCTACATGCCCTATTTGACAATATGAAATTGAGACTTCATTCACTATGGATGATTATGTTGACTATATGAAGACATAATATATTCCATTTAGACCTCTAGTTTATGATGAAAAGCCTATTAGTAGACATGAAGGTTACAACCTTGGCTACACCTTTCGGAGAATTACCTTCCAAATTTTGTTCCAATCAGTTCTATGCCACCTTGAGGGGAATTGAATGTGACCTAGATGGTGGCATTAAAAAAAAGTTTGAGGTTGATCCACCCACTTTTGATGATCATTCGAACCTGATAGTGTTTTCAGATAGACTCAAGGACATGGATTAGAACTTTGATTAAAGGGGTAGTCCAAGGATTGTCAAGTTTAATTTGCATGTATATAATTATTTGGGCATTCCAAATCTAATTATCTCAACTCAGAGAGTCAACTCTAAAGGTTTGAACAAGCACTAGTTAGATTTTCAAAGCTTAAATAAAAGTATCTTCCTTTAATTTTTTTATGATCAACTTTGGATGAGATGACCACACTTAGGCAAGGTTCTATGTTTTTCATTGATTATATGACTCATTTGGACAAGTTAATGATCTAATGTAACATTGTAGAAGATCCTAAGGGTGAGATGGTTGGATTATAGTATGAATTATGTCCTCAAATCCATTAGGAACCATTGACTTGAGCAGTCTATGCTCTCGAGAAAGCATTCCAACGACCCTTTCATATGGAATAGTTCCTTCGCTTCCATCTCAAAATGCACTCCATATTATATATGGAAACTAATCTTTACAAAGATCAACACAAAACACCTATCTATTTTCTAAAGGAGCAACTAATCCCAAGCTAAAGAATATGATTAGGGTTCTACCTCCAAAGCCTTGAGTCTCTCTTGTTTTACATGTGAAGAAATGTGCCAGTTATTATCCTCAAATGAGTTCCCACTTCAACAATCCGCTAAGCATGATCAGTAGAAAGACTACAAGGAGCACATGATTGAATGCTATATGTGTGATGATGCTAGAGATGATGTGGAAGCACTATATGGCTAACCCTTAGCAATTATACATGTGTCTTGGCTACCCTACAAGCCAATAATGACTTGAAAAGTACAAGCACTTTTACATATATTTCAAAATTGATTAAAATCTTGCAAACTCATAAGTAATGGCAATACTTGCATGACTTTTGTAACCACTTATAGCTTGGTTAGGATGAATCTCACTATTAAGATGCATCACTACTCAATACGATTGCTTAGGTTGACAAGGCCAGTATCTCTTTCACCCAAATATCCCTTGTCTCATACAACTAACATCCTACTATGATTGTAATTGGTATGATGTCCTAACTATGAATGTTGTCCTCATACTTTTGAGTACCTAGTGGTATGACATGGTTGTTATCCATTTCTAGTGATCCAACACCTACATCTTCATGTTCAAGGGAAGAAAATTTTTCTAAATATGATAAAGCCAAAAGAGGTTTCATCTGAAAAAATTAAAGAATCATATGCCCCAATATATAAGAGAACCCTTCATATTATGATCCATCAAGATTTGAATGTGGTAATGAGACCCTTGGCACTGATACAACTTGATCTACTAATATTTAAGGTTCACAAATCAAGATTGAATGACGAAATTGCCAAGCAAAATTGGGGCCATCGAAAGAATTTCATTCTTTTTGCAATAAAGCCCTTTGATCATCCCTTGAGCCTCTCAATTATATATCACCCTCAATTGATATGATTTCACTCAAAGCTTAACCAAACATACCCTTTTGTCATAATTTTCCACTTATACTTTTATCTTGTCCTTCTCTTCATCACAAAGAATTCTATATCAAATGAGATGAAGCTAAAAAAGAGTTTTGTGGAGAAAGGGTAGGAGGGTTAGAAAAGAAAAGAGAGATCTCTTTCAAGGATGTTGGCATGCAAAGATCTATTTCAAGGATGTTGGTAATTTTCTTCATTAGAAAGGATGTTGCAAGCTCTAAATTATGTCCAAAGCATATGGTAGACCCCTATTTATATAGGTGTGCAGGGATGGGGTCACAAGAAAAGCCAAGGTAATAAAGGGATTCCCTTTGTCAAAGATACATCATTATAATATTGAGAAGACAAAAAAATGTCCACATTGATGAATTCATTGAATATAACTCTCTGTAAAAGGAGAATGGTAATGTTAAAGATCACTATATAATGAAATGCATAATCAAAAGTTACTTCTAATTGATATCCTGATCAAAATGTTCCCTAAAGTTTCTAACTCAAGTATGTAAGATGATCTTGAACGAAAGAGATAATCTCAAATGTAATCCTAATGAATAGGAGATATTCCAACATGACATTTTGAGAAGTATTGACAATCATTCCTCACTACTACGTGATTTCATAACCACATAGGTGAAACAACAAATTGTTCAGATCTAATCATGTATCTCAAACATTTTCCAATAATTTTCATAATTTTTTCTAAGTCGAGAATCATCTAAGTATGCTCATATGGCAGCACCAGTATAAAATTTCATGCGTTTCTCAATCATGGGAATCGAATTCGATCCCCCACTCTCATTCAGTTTTGCATCAGAGAAACAGTTTTAGGAAATGATTATCCAAAAGATTATTTCAATGATTGGCTTGAAGCATGGAAGTCTCAAATGCTCCAGTTGATTGTTGCAGACAGGGGCGGATCCAGCCTTTTTTTTTGGGGGGGGGGGGGGGGAAACTCAATATATAAAAAAGTAAATACTCCCATTTTCATTAGCAAAATTCTAAGTAATACATTGGACTTCATTATAGTTTATGAAATAAAAAAGAAAATTATAAACTTTGCATTCTACTTTGCATTTTCTGATAATGTTACATAATAACTTCATTTGGAATAGAATCAAATACTTCTTTTTCAATATATGGCACTAGAAAATCATTGAGCCAAGCATCACCCATTTTGCTACGCAGTCGATGCCAACTAGATTATTTTATGTGTTGCAAGAGCATAATATTTTATTTGAAAAACTAACAATAGGACTGTCTCAATACAAATGACAAAAACAAAGGTTAAGACAACTCAAAATCTGTGTGAGCAAAGAAAATATGCGTGAGCGAAACATATATATAAAATCTAATTGTCTCATCCAATTACCTTATTGGTACTGAATTAATTCATTTAGTTGATTTAAACCTAATTAATTGAGTTAATTCATTTGAGTAATATAAAGAGTAGTTAAAACTTAAAAACACTGCATTTCCACATTTCTGCCAACTAGGAATTCTCGGCCAGAAACAAGTAAACAACAAAGGGGAAACAGGAATTATGAGTGAAGGGGAAGGTTGTCACTGCATATTTTCAGAATATCGGTATTATGTTAATCAATAGTGCTTAGAAACAAAAAAAATATAAAATCTGAAGATGAATATCAACCTGATAAGAAACAGAGTTATATTCTCATTTCTCAAATGCATTTAAAGTCACAAAAAAAGGGTGAAGGCGGAGGCAGCTGACAAATCAATAATGCAGTGACAAAATTATTGTTCCCTAAATTTTTTCAAGATGTGCAGATAACAAGATAAGGAAAAATGGAAAGAAATAGAGTAAGTGGAGATTGACAGATTGTGGAGTAGTAATGAGAAGCCAAACAATCAAAACTTACCTTCAATACAGTGAAGAAGGCTGCAAATCTGGAACTAGAAAGAGAGGGCAGCGGCGACTGGCGAGCCGGTGACCTCTTCGGCTCTTCACGAAGACACGAAGATGAAGGTTGCAGGCTGTGAACAAGAGAGATCCGCCGCCGCCGGTCCGCTCGTCCTGCGACTGCGAGGCAGCGAACTCTTCACGAACAGAGCACGGGTGACGGCGTGAGGAAATCGCGAACTGAATGGGGCTTAATGGCTCACGATGGGAAGATTTAGGGCAGTTTTTTTTTTAGGGGGGCAGAATGTCTAAAATGCCCCTTCTCTATAATAATTTTTTTTTTTAGGGTGGGCATTTGCCCACCCTCAACCAAGCATGGATCCGCCACTGGTTGCAGAGATGGAATAAGGAAAACGTAAATTGGTGGTCGAATAACTTCGACCTGTAGCCATTGTCGTGGAAGAAGGAAACGAGGGGGAAAGCGATAATTAAGGCTTTCCACCGTCGTTAGCATCTTCGTATTGGATATGGGAGATAAACCAAATGGCGAGGATATGAAGACAGTGAAAACCAAACAATCACTTTGACTTTGGTTTAGGGTTTGCATTTTAGCTTTTGAGTGTCACGCCAGCGAAGAAAGTCCATCTTCGTCACACCAGTGAAGAAAGTCCATCTTCGTTGGCTATTGTCATTCTGCGAAGGAATAAAAATATTGAACTAACTTGATGAAAGAATTTTTTTTTTATAAAGGTTTATTATTTTGATAGGGTTTTGAGCACCTCAATTTCTTTCCTTTGCAGTTTGCAAAATATGTCATCCCCCTCCCTACTACTACTAGAGGTGTCAAAAATTGGCTCGACCTGTCATCCAGATTCATACTCGATCCAAAAATATTAGGTTTGGGTTGACCCGTTTAACAAATGTGTCGGGTTCGGGTTTGAAAATCTAACATGTTTAATAAACTGTCGCGTTCAGGTCAACCACTAACCCAAAATTAACTCGATCTTAACTCAGATCAGACCGATTAAGGAAGTTGTCCGAAGAAGGGTGTTGTTCGTAATGATTTTGTCGAAGAAGAAGAGCAAAAAACCCAAAATCCCATTTTGGGATTTCGAGGAAATCTTAAATATTTTAAAGTGTTTCTGGTTGGTCAAGTTTGTTATTAACTCAGCGCAGTAGTAGAAAATTTTGAAATCCCGCAACCCATACATTCGTCGTTCGAGATTTAGATTAGCGGCTCAGCTGGCAAGTGGCGACAGTGAGCGAAGAAGCAGATTTATCCGAAAAAATGCATTGCACTCAAAATGAAATAAATAATTTTGTTAGAATGGGTTGGCGGGTCGTATCGGGTCGACTCGGACTCGAACCGGGTCGAGGTTGGGTCATGGTTTGTGACCCATTTTTCTAATTGAGTCAAATTCGAGTCGAGTCAAGTGTCAGCGTGTCATTTTTGAGTTAGACCTGAACCCGACCCGAAAATATATTTTGACACACATACCTATTGCCCTCCAACTTTCTCTTTTCTAGTATATGTGTTGTCCTCTGAGTTGCTCTTTTCATGCATCTACTCTGAGGCTGATATTCATGGTATCCATTTTACTTCTAACAAAAATATATAAAAAATAGTAAGAGGCCGTTTGATTTCCAATATTTAGGAAACATATGCATTTTTAATTTTTTTTTATGTAAGTAATTATATAATAAAAAATAAAGTATTAAAAACTCATTCAGTCATGTATTTGAAACTTACTAAATCAAGCGATTTCCAATTACACTAAATCTCTCTCACATAAAAAGAAGCAAAATCCCTAACCATATGGATACATGTTTATAAGTTTTGTTGCAAAAGCAATTTGTGATAATATTTTCTTTGGGAAATTTTGAGTATTGGCTTTTAGATTTCTTTTAGTTTTGTAATTGAACTCACCATCATGAACGATATATCACCTTAGATGGTGAAGATATCATTTTACGATAGGTTCAAAAAATAAAATTTCAAACCTCATATTGACTTTCATAATCAAATTTAGGAGAGAATAACATATGACTCTGAAGAGCCAAAATGATATTCAATCCTATGTTTAGCTATGATAGTTAGAATGCTCTATCGTTAACTATTATAGTGGGATCATTGTATTGAATTACATATGACCATGAGGTGGTCAAAATATTATTCAAATATGCATCTAACTATAATAATCTAGATATGTTAATTTGTCATTCAACTCGTATTTGGATGCTTTGATAAGAAATGGTGTATACACTTTTTGTAAGTTGAAAGGCACCATTTATTTTTGGATATCCTAAAGATGACGGTGATGATTATTCTTAATTTTTATTTTCCCAAAGAGAATGATTTTTTTTATTTATCTAGGGTCTTAAATCTCCTACGAAGGCAAGCCTTCATAGTTAATTACATCGCAGGAAGTTTGTGCTTCCTACGAACACTCTCGATTAAAATAATTTATAAATTATATTTGGAATTTTCAAAGAGTGATATGAAAGGAGTGAGATTGGAATAAATTTAAACAGTTATTTTGGAGGCCAAAGGATGAAAAGTATGAGGTGTTTTGGAATTCTGAAACAATTCAGAAACACCCAATCTTTCTTATGTGTTGGGCTTTACATTTTAGATTAGAGAGAAATTTTAGTTTGGTTATCATTTTATTAGAATGTTGGGATTAAATTCCCCATGTTGAGGACTTATGATTTTAAGCTCGCCCTAGATCCTAAATCCAAGTTGGTTACTAAACAATAATGGCCTAAACCTAACTAATGACATACAAATTTGAGCTTATGTTGGCATGGATTGGAGTGTCAGCTAAACCATCTAGGCACTTTAAAATTATATATCCAGTCTTTATGATAGATGGATAGGATATTATTTAAGTTTTTGGGAAATTGGGGCCGATGTCTAGAGAATTTCATAATTGGTCCCTTTACTAATGTAGGATAATTAGGATAATTATGTTTGAATACATTTAAATTTTTTTTAATTTTATTAGTTTATAATGTAATGCATGCTGATCGATCTTTATATGTATAAATGATATGAAGATCCTATGACCGTATAGACGAACATGTAAATTTTTTGAACTGTTTGTGTTGTACGATCCTAGCATCGTACAGACGACTTCTATAGTATGAAATGGACTCATCCATTTTCATATCAAACGAAATATGGTTTGATTAAAACATATCATATTGTACAATATTGGATTTGTACAATATGTTATCCAATGTACGTAATCGGTTCGTACTGAATCGTACTGGACTAATATGTTCAATTTTGAACTGATCATACTGTACGATGTTAATTCATACACATGTCAATCAGAGTATGAAATCAGTTCATACTGGATCGTATAAGCAAAATTTGAACTCTTCATATGTATGATCTTCGATCGTACTATACGATCATAGACGATCAAATTGAATTTTTTTAGTTTTCTGGATGGTTTTTCGTATCATTCATATGTAAAGTCCTTAAAAACTGATTGGAATGTATGCTTTTTCATTTTTTTCTTTGAGAGCAAGTGTGAGAGTGCTTTGGGAGAGTGTTCGAGATTATGGAAAGAGATATTGCAAGTGCAATTTATGAAAGATTCACTAGGTTGCCCAAAGATGAGGATCTTGTTGTAAGTATTGTCAAATCTCTTCCTTCTTTGAATTTGCTCAAGAGAGGATCTTTGGAGAAGATACGGTTCTCTGCCAACACCAGGACGGTGTGAAAGAATGACGGTTCTCTGTCGACAACAATAGGGTGTGAAAGGATGATGATTCTCTACATACAAACACTCGTATGGTGTGAAAGGATGACGGTTCTCTGCCGACACTTGGAGAGTGTGAATGGACGATGGTACTCTGCCTCACCGGGGATTGGTAGAAGAGAGGTGATTTATAAAAGCTTCTCAGCCTTGCTGTGGGAGCAAAAGAAGAGTCACTTTGGTAATAGTGCAATACCTGAAGGAGTGAACGTAGGTCTAGTTGGACTGAACCACTATAAATTTCTGTATTTTTATTTTACCGCATTTTTATTTTTCTACACATTTTATTTTTGTGGTTGAAACAATTTTTAGTTTGAAAAAATAACTTTCATTGTGCAAAAATTATAAAATAGTTTTCTATAAAATTTCTAAGAAATTTTTTAAAATTATCAATTCACCCCCCCTGGTTAGCATTGGGACAATTGCTTTAGGTTTAACAACCTATAAAGACTTTCTCACTTGTCAATCATAGAGATCCCAATCAAATTTCAATCATGCCTCCAATTTTTAATTTCCACTCCAGACTTCTATCCTGCCTACATTTATAGTCCAATCTAATTTTCAATCAAATTTTTGTCTTATCCAATCGACCCCAGTCATTTATCTAATTTTAATTGATTTGGATATTCCAAATACTACTCAATCAAACTCAGAATCTCGCTCAAGCCTAGACTTCCAATTCAAAACCTAAGGCAAAGAGCCTAAGTCTTGAAACCATTTCTAGGTGAATTTTCTATCACTTGAAGTCAAATGACCCATAATTTATGATTTATTAGTTACATATTGACCTGACATGTCTTAAATGGATATGTTGGTAGAGAGATAGATGATTTTAAAAGCATTCATGGTGGCTATGGGTTTGGAGCGACTAAATAAGGTGGTAATACCATATTTTATTTTTTTTAGCTTATAATTTTATAATTATTAATATCTTTTTTAAGAAAAGAGACGATCATCTCATACCTTATAAGAATGGATATAATAAAACATAGATTGATTATTTTTTTATAAGAAAAACATATCATTTATATTGCAAAGTTATTCCAATGTAAAAGTTTATGTACCCAACATCATTTATTAGGTTTGGACTTTAAGATAAAGGAATAAAAAATAACAAGTAAAGTAAAATATTGTTCTAGGATTAGATGGGGGCATTTAAAGAAATTAATAAAAATATTTTTGAGAGAAAGATACTAGATCTTAAGATTTTATCTATACATGAAGAAGCTAATATTATGTGAGAAAAATTAGCTAGTGATATTAAGAATGTGCAAAAGTTGTGGTTGGATTATCAAAGGAAAAATCTTCTAATAATTAAAATAGTTGGTGATGAAATCAAAATGTTAAAGAAAAGATAAAAAATTAAAAAATTGTAATAAAAATTTGTTTAGATGTAAACATTATAATAATTGGGAAAGATATAAAGAGGCTCATAAGGAGTCTAAGAAACTATTATGTGATGCAAAGATTTTAGCTTTTAATGATATATATAATTGTTAACCTCATTTTTGTTTGAGGTCACTAGGATCTATCCAAATTCTTAGTTGTTGATCTGATGGTTGACAATTATCTAGTTGTCAATCATCTAGACTCTAATTCAAACTTCAATCAATCCAAACTTTAATCAATTTATCCTTCAATCAATCCAGGCTTCAATCAATTTAACCTTTAATTAATCCAGACTTTAATCAATTTAAACTTCTATTAATCTAGAATTCAATCAATTCAACCTTCAATTAATCTAGACTTTCATCAAGTCAAACTTCAATCAATCTAGAATTTAATCAATTCAAACTTTAATCTATCTAGACTTCAATCAATTCAACCTTGAAAGTGCTCTGATGGCACTAGAAAGTTTGTTAGGGATGTTAAGCCCTATGAACTGGCCCAAAGCTAATTAAGAGAGAGAGGTGAATTGGTAAAAAAGATTCTTTAAACAAAGAAATAAAATCACAAACCAAATCACCACAAAGAAAACCAAAGTGCGGAAATTAAAAGTGCGGAAGCGATAATAATAAAAGAACACTGTATTTATAGTGGTTCGGTCAAACCTTGACCTACGTCCACTCCTTGGAGGCACCCTCTGTAACATCAAAGCTGCTTCAGGATCGTCCAAGCAGATCTGGATCGTCCCAGGACGATCAGTGCAGTTTTTGTTCCAAATTCTATCCAAAAGTTACAGGAAAGATTTCCTGTAGGGATCGTCCGGGTCGATCTGGGATCGACCCGGGACGATCAGTGCATGGCACAAGTCAGAGAATAAGGGATTTTTTCGTCCAAGGAAATTAATTATCGTCCTGAAAAATTGTCCCAGGACGATATGATTTTGGTCTGATCGGCCAGGCCGATCTCAAGGTTACTTAAGGGAAATGAGCTCGTTTTGAGGAGAGAGAAAATCAAAAATAAAATATCTAAAATCAGTTTGAGGAGAGAGAAGGCCGAGGAGAAAATTGGAAAAGCTAATTTTCTGGCGACGCTGGGCCGTTTTTGTCCGACGAGATTGTTCGAGAAAGTGTTGTACGCAAGGTAAGGCACATTCCGCCTTTCTCAATTTTCAGAACGGTGAAGTTTGAACGAATATTCTGTCCGAATTTTTATTTTCGTTAGCGAATTTTGTCCGTATTTTCTGATTGGTTCAGTTTTTACCGCGTAACTTTTGGTATGTTTCTGAGGTGCCGAGTGTGCACATTTTGATTATTTTCTGGAGAATTTTTACCGGATAATTTTGACCCTACTGTGTTTTATTTTGTCTGTGATTTCTGATGAACTATGAAATTGTCTTGGCAGTAGAATAAAAGTCTTGTAATACTGTTGTGGATATTCTGTGCTAATTTGGTAATTTGTGAAATTAGGAATTTTTGTGTAAATTCCGTATACTGCCGTTATGCTGCCGGATTTTCGTACGATTTCTGAAATTGTCCAGATTTGTTCTGAAATGATATGATATGCTTGTGTGCTATGAAAAGGGAGTTATAAGGGGTCAGGATCCTGTGAGATCCTGTATGTGTCAGGGAATTCTGAAAATCTGAAATGAGCTCTGAAATCTGAAAACAAGTTCTGTTCGGGATCCGATGATATCTGGTGCTATAAGCACATCTGTTCTGGTGCCATGAGCACAAAGGGAGGTATAAGGGGCCAGAATCCGTTGAGATTCTGTCTGTGTCAGCGAATCTGTTCTGTTCTGTTCTGTTAATCGGTTATGTATTGTGTTAAGTTCTGAATTGATATGATTTCTAATTTTCCGTACGATATGATTTCTGATTCTAATACGATTCTGATTTCTGTTCTGATTTGATCCGATCTGTATGATTCTATTCTGATGAAATTTCTGGAATTATGATTTCTGTAAGTTCTGTTATGTTCTGATTCGATATACAATTCTGTTGATCTGATTTATGTACGGATTGAGTCTGAAGTGTTTGTTGTGGTTTCTGAGGATTTGGATTGGAGGTTTGATGTCTTGCTGAGCTGTTGTAGCTCATCCTTATTTTCTGCGTGATTTTCAGGTTTTGGGAAAGGGAAGGAAGTTCAGGAGTAGAAGTTCAGAGTCTAATCTGTTTTAGGTTGGTACTTTTGATTTTTGTACAGTCATGGCTTTTTTGTTCTTTCTTTCTTTCTGTCTGAAAGTCATGAGCTGTATTTGTATATGATTTCTCCTTTTGATGAATGAAAAGATAGATGATCTGTTATGCTGCATTAGATTTTTATAGTAGCTCTGTGTCTTTTTGTGTAAATGTTTGGAAGAAAGTTCTGAAACAAATTCCAAAGCCATATCCTGAAATCAGTTCAGTCCGTTTGAGTCTGGTCGCGACTCGATGCGAGCGGGATCCGTCCAGGTCGGGTTGGGTCATGACACCCTCCAAGTATTGCACTAAAATAAGTGTCTCTCCTTTAGCCCCCACAGCTAGGAGGAGAAACCCTTACAAAATCACTTCCACCTTCCCTAGTGCGGCGGAGTCGCCGAGTCCTTTGACACCAAAGAGATCTTCTTCTTTGGTGAACTTACCTCGAGACAAGCCTTGAATCCGATGGTATTAAGATGCGAGTAATTCGCCGGAGCAACCATGTGGATCCCCCACCACACTCCCTTGAGTTCCTCCCCCTCACGGGATCTTCTCCCTCTCAAACTCTACCCTTTCCTCTCTCCCTTTCAAGCTCTCTCTTCAAGTTTCCCCCACAAGAATGAAGCTACTATGGCTGTCAAAGACACTTATAAAGTGTCATGTCATAGCTTAAATAGAAGCTCTCAAAACGAGTTCATTAATGCAAGTTGCTGACATTATCGTCCAGGACGATAGGCATATCGTCCTGGCCGATTAGTTCAAATTTAGCTCAGCTGTCCGATGTAGATCGTCCAGGACATCGTCTTGGCCGATCAGACGATCGTCCCGGCCGATGTGATCGTATCAATCAACCATTAATGCTTTCCAAAGATACCAGATCAATTTAGGCATAATTGAGTTAGATTGGCCTGGACGATATAAATATCGTCCTGGCCGATTTCTTAAAACAAAGAATTCCTAAACTGATTATGGCGGTTGATTCTTTCTGAATTAATACTATCGTTCTAGCCGATACATGTATCGTCCATGCCGATATCAATGACGGCTACCTTAATGAGGATGTCCTAATTAGGGTTTCTGATTTTAGACATATCGTCCTGGCCGATATTACAAAAAATAGAAATCTTATAGGAAATAATAGAAAATCTTCCAAGTTATAAATCAACAGATCCCACACCAAAAATAACAGACTCAAGAAAGGAAAAAGATTACAAACTGACACACACCTAGTCTACCCAATCTTGAGCTGGTTCCAAATTACAGTCTGATCGTGTGGACCTGAAACGTTAGCACAAAAGGCAATCGTAGAGAAATAAGGAATGTTTGCTATCATCAAAATCATAAACCATTGATCTGCAACAATCTCCTACTTTTTGATGATGGCAAACAATTCAATTTGAATTTTCAAAAAGAA
The DNA here is from genome assembly GCA_016618105.1 of Dendrobium huoshanense. NCBI lineage: Eukaryota > Viridiplantae > Streptophyta > Magnoliopsida > Asparagales > Orchidaceae > Dendrobium > Dendrobium huoshanense. The sequence continues at coordinate 29,214,588 of CM028358.1, read as the reverse complement.
CAATTTCTCCTAATCTCCCCCTCACTAGAATAACACTTTTAAAAAATAGGGAAAATTAAAATATTTTTGTTATTTTTATTTTTTGAAAACAAGATATAAATACGATAACAATACAAAAATTCAACATTACGTTCTCCCCCTTTGACATTATCAAAAAGAGAGGAGGCACAAACAAAAGCAAAACAAATAAAAGAAAAAAGAAAATGTTTCCTGATCTAGTGAAAAATAAATATTCTTAAAATGAGAAAGTTACCTCTTGGTTTTAATCAAAAACTTAGTAGAATTGGATTGACAACGCATAGTCCAGAAAAGGTTAGAAATTCATAATTTAATAAACCCAACTCAAGTTCTTTAAAAAGGCAAAAACTTTTTGATTCAAGATCTAAGTCAAGGAAAAAAAGTAGAGAAAGAAATAATAATTTTTCAAAAACTCCTTCCATAAAATATATCTAATAGAATATCAATGCATAAATTTTTGAATCAAGAATCAAGATTTTCAAACTCAAGTATCGAAAGTATCAAGGGTTTTCTTAAGCTTTTTAAGAAGTACAAGAATGGTAAGCATTAACTTTGTGGGCTCATTTTATGCCTCTTGATAATTGGTTGGCACACTGCGCATCTTTTGATACACTTTGTGTATTCTATATTTTCAATTTGGCGTCTTTGCGCATCTTTTTATTTTTGACATCATTGGCCTATTTTTGAATATGTTTCCTTTCTTAATTCTTAAAAACAAAGGAAAACCCATCTTAGTGATAAAGCGAATTACTTAATTAAGAAAATTATGAGTTAGATTCAAAAACTTGCAAAAGATTTCTATGTGATAAATAAAATATAGGGAGATAAAAAATTTTGTTTTAAAAACTAATTTAAAAGATGAAAAAGATTTTAAATCAAAAGTAGGATAATATTTTTTAGAAAACAGAGACTGAGAGTTAAAAAATAAATGAGTTTCCTTCCTTTGACTATTTTAGAGAAGTCAAACACAACTTATCAAAGATTTCAAGAAAAATCAGGAAGTATATTTTTTATTTTTAGAAAAGTGAATGTGTGTGTTGATGGGAAAAAAAATTTAACGAAAAAAAAAAAACACAAAAAAAAAAACAAAAAGGAAAGACACAAATAAGGCATTTAACCATTATCTCTTTTCTGGTCTGATGCTTCAGAGACCAGATTTGCACATGAGATTTTTTACTTTTCATTATTTTCCCATTTTAAATTTAGCTTCGCCTTACCCTTTTCTTTTGTAGGAAGAATTCTTGAATTAGGGCACTCATTTTTCATATGTCCAGGCTTCCTGCATCGAAAGCAAATAACGTTAGAAGAAATATGGACATCCTTACCACTTTTACCTTTTTTCCACTTTTGCTTATGCTTTAGTGAGCTTTATGATTTGCTTGACAAGTCATTGCATTCGTCACCAACTAAGCAATATTTTTCCGTATCTTCAGCTTTTAGAACAATCATTTCACCTGCATCCAAAAGTCTTTGACCCAAAATTTGCTCGTAGGCAATGAGTGAGCCAATCAAATTATCAATAGAATAATCATTCAAATCTTTTGATTCACAAATAGCAACAACTTTGGCATCAAATTTTTTAAGTAAACAACGAAGAATTTTATTGACTTTTTCAAAATTTGAAAACTCTTTTCCTAAGGCATGCAATGATGTTACAATTTGAATGAACCTAGTGTACATGTCTAAGATCGTCTATATTTTAAGGCTAGGCCAGTGTTTACTTTCCTATTATAGTTATGTTATATTTTTTATAATTTTTAATATATACTGGTTGAAATTAATTATTTGATGTGATTGTTTATTTAAATGTTAATTATATATAATTTATGAATTAATTTGATGAGTATTAGATTACTTATAGGTTATGAATGATCTGGATGCTCACTTAATTTTTTGTAAGTGATCATGCTCATACATGGATAAAATAAAGGGGGTAAATTTTAAAATTTAATTAACAAAATTTTTGCAGGTGTTAGGCATGCTAAGCCCCCTTAAAATTAAAAGTGTATGACCAAATATAGTTGTGATTAAAATTGAGCAATTCAATATTTTTAACTGCATAAGATTTATAATGATTTTAATATTAATTACTTAGGATAACCATATAAGTATTCTAGAGTCTTTTAACTTTTTAGATTAAATTTAATTTAATTCAAGTCAAGTGTTGTAAAAAGTTGACTTTTGAGATAGGGTGTCAAACATCCAACTTAGAATCTAAAGAGAAAAGAATATCCCTTAGAGGAGAGTTCCATTTTATTTGGAGATTCAAGATAGGATGAGTTTAATATCAAAAGAGAAAAAAAACACCCCTTAGAGGAGGAGTTTCTTTTCATTTAGATATTCATATCTAATGAATAAAATGAACTTGAAAAAGTATGAATAATTGAATATAAAGAGAAATCTCATTCTCAAAGTCACTTGTGTCAATTTTAGGAATAGAATCTGAGTTATTATCAGTGGTACCCGACCACTTTAAATTTTGTGGACCCTAGGTTATAATATTAAGTGGCATTTGCAACATGGATATTATATTTGATTGCTTTATTTATATTGATTTTATTGTAAAAATTACATGCTTTTATAGGCATTTTTATTACATGTCAATCTTTATTTTAGCCTAGAATTGATCAGAGGCTTGTGAGGACACATTAAAACTATTTCTACTCAAAATTAATTAAAATTGTTAACTCACATAGAAATTCTAACAACTTAGAAGTAGGCTCAAGATCACCAAGAGTTCTCATGCATACATCTTAATATATTTTCTTCCTTGTTAGGCACCTCCCCACCTATAGGTTCTGACAGACCACTTGACCTATTAAGGTGTAGTTTTATCAAGGAAATGTTGTGCAATATCTAGAAAAAAAACATATTTTTAAGCCTTTTTAAAACTATTTCTTATTCAATTTCATGCATTCAAGAGTTAATTAGCATGCATTGTATTAGAAATAAATTAAAAAGAGTTAAATTTTAATTGAATTTACTTTTAAGCATCAATCATCCTACATAAATCAAGGGGACACTTAAGATTTGCTCTATATGTTAGCCCCAATTTCTCAAAACGTAAAAACAGGCCTACCAATCTTTCATTAATGCCATACACATAAATTTTAAAGTGTCTAGGTGATTAGTTGGCTCCCCAATCCAAGCCGAGGTAAGTTTAGGTTTGGTTAGCATTAGCTAAATTTATACTACTATAATTTAGTGCCCAAATTAGACTTAGGATCTAGCGTGGACTCAAAATCAAAAGTCTACAACCTTTGGGAATATAATCTTAACAATCTAATAAATTGATCAACTTAAATTAAAATCTCTCAAATTTAAAGCTTAATCCAAAATACATAGGATAGACTGAGATGCTTTTGAAGTGTTTTAGAATCCCAAAACATATCCTACCTTTTATCCTTTGACCTCTAGAATAAATGTTCAAAATTTGATCCAACCCCATTTGAAATTCAAACATCACTCCTTTGATATCAATCCTTGAGAATTCTAAATAAATTTTTTACAATTATTTTAATCAAGAGTCTTTGTATTAAATTTAAGTTTTTTATTATGTAATTAACTACGAGGGCTTACATTAGTATGAGATTTAAAGAACACAGAACTAATTTTTTAAAACTTCAATTAACTTTCTTTGGAAAAATCAACTCAATGACAATCATTACTGTCATATTCAAATAATTAATAGTAAATAATATATTATTTCCTTAAGAAGATATATCATTTTATTATCATGACTTTTATTATAAAACTAATGATTCTCTATCCAGATTATCATATTCAAATACTCGATCAAACATTATTTTGACCATCTAGGGTCATATATAGTTCTTCCCTGAGTTTAACTATGATAATCATGATGAGCTTACAATTTTAAAATTTAAACTCGTTAGGAAATGATATCTTCATCTTCTGAGGTGATATATTATTCATAATGACGTGTTCAATTTTAAAACAAAATATCATAAATTCAAGTTTTTTCCAAAGGAATTTAATTACAATTTTTTTGCATTCTTTCAAATGCAAAGTAAATATTTTTCAAACCGATAATAATACATTAGATACTAAGGAGGGTGAATGATATAAGTTAACCAAACAAAGAGATAGGAGTGGTAAGGAATTAGTTTAAGTGAAGTGCATTATAGATGAAAATTAAAAAGTGCTTTTATTAGAAGAGGATATTCAATAAAGGTAGATGATATATTTTAATAAACTCTTCAATGAAGATTATGAGAATGCGATTGAATTTAGTGATCTTAACACCCTAAATGAAAATAAAGATTTTTATTTTTATCGACATATTAGTAAAATCGAAGTTAGAGAGACTTAAAAGAAAATGAAGTGTGGAAAAGTTGTTGGACCTGATGATATCCCAATAGAGGTGTGGGAATGCTTAGTAGAAGAAGGAATTTCTTGGCTTACTAAATTTTTTAATATTATTTTGAAGACTAAAAAGATGCCAGATGAGCAGAGAATGAGTGTGTTGATTCCTATTTTTAAGAATAAAGGGGATACACAAGATTATGCAAATTATAGAGGAATTAAGTTAATGTTTCATACTTTAAAACTATGGTAGAGATTTATAGAGCATAGGTTGCGACGTGATACTAACATTTCTTAAAATCAATTTGGATTCAGTCGGGTAGGTCTTATATAAAAGCTATATATTTATTGATAGGATTAATCGAGAAGTATAGATAGGATAGGGAGGATCAAGTATGCATGAGGTGTTAATGGTGTCAAGACACAAGGTGGTTTGACCAAGTATTTTCCTATTTCAATTGGATTACATTAAGGATGTTGACCTCATTTTTGTATGAGGTCACTCTTGATTCCTTCCTGAGTCCTAGATCCTAGGATCTTCCTAGATCCTAGCCCTTAGGCCCAGTCCAGATCCTAAATTCAATCCAAACCCAGAATCCTTAGGCTAAAGACTTAGGTCCTAAAGCCCCTTTTAGGTGATTTTTCTATCACCTTGAAATCCTGTCAATTGGCATCTAATTCAGAGTCTATCAATTCTATATTGATGCGACATACCTATAGGGCCAACCCTCCAAATTTGAACTCATTTGGAGGACTTTAACACCATAAACTAAATCCAATTTCAATGATCGCAAAACCTTCAAATATTTATAGTCCATGCCACTGGACCTTTCAGACAGTGGAATTTGACCTTGGACCCCCCTCCAAATCTTTTGATCACTCCCAGGACCTTGATATTGACTTTTTAAGAAATAATCCACATCTTTCTAGAATCAATTTGACCCAGAATTGACTCAGGGCCAAAATGACCAAAATGCCCTTTAAGGGAATTTTTGGACTTTTGACCTAGACTTGACTTGATTTGATTATTAACCTTTGAAATCTTTTCTAAATGTTTTCAAATAATTTTTGGGACTTATTGGACCCAATTCGAAATCTTGGGTCAATTTTGTTGACCAAGTCAACCTATGATGACAAAAGTACCCCTTAAAGCTTTAAATGGGTTATTCTAACCCATTCGATCAAATCAAAACCCCTTAAGCTTTCAAACCCATCTCAAAACTTGAGTCAAATCCATTCAAACTTATTTGAAGCCAAGTCACCTTGATTTTATATGGTCAAACCTATGGTCAAATCCATATATTGAATACACCTTTCCACTCAATTAATAAGCCTCATATAAGGTTTAATATTTGACTCAAGATTGAATCCACTTCACTCATGTTCACTCGATGATTTAAGAACCTTTGATTTCACATCATTTAACATCTTAAATATCCCTTGGTATGACATGAGTAAATCCATGATCATTTTGACCAAGTAAACACCTTTAGACTTGGTCAAACTAGCTTAAACTTCCTTCCATGCCTTAAAGCCTCATTCCTAGGCAGCAAACCCTCTTCAACCTGTCATTCCAGTAGCTCATAACACTCTCCATGCCACCTCATCAACCTATGTGGCATTTTGACTAGTCAAAGTGGTCAAACCTACTTAATGAGCGGCTTTATCACCTTTGTAAGCCAAGCCTACTTGATAACTCAAGTTCTATGTATAATGATGGCTGGAGAGGACATTTGATATCACCCAATATCTTCCCTTTATCAAGATTAGGATGGTAATCATGAGGAGGGGTGGAGAGAACTTCACTTTTCACTCAAAACTTTATCTCACCCTCCTACTTTCCAAAATTTTCAATCCCAACAGCCCAAAATAATCCCAAAGGCATGAAAAAACTTCCCCCCTATAATAAAGCTTCTCCAGCCATTAGAGAGGGTGTTGCTTAAGCTAGAAACCCAAACTGAGAAGAGAGAGAATGAAAGAGAGAGAAAATGATATTCCTGTAGCAATTTTCAATCTAGCCGCCAAAGGTTCTTTAGTCCTTCAGCAAAGTTGTAGAGGATAGCAAGAGCTTTCCAACGAGCCTAAGTACATCAAAATCCATCCACAGAATTGTAAGATATCGCAACTTCTCTCTAAAACTTTGACTTGAAACTATAGCAAATCTACAACACATAAAGCCTCCAAACTTCAGGTGTTGGAAGATTGTATTGCCCTCAAGCTACGTTTCAAATTTCATTAAATTTCGTTAAGTATTTTGAGAGATATAAGCATTTGAAGTTTTCTAGTCAAAATGAACTAGATAAGATCTGGACCGTCCGATCGAAGATCAGACTGCCCAGATCTGGGCATACCACGCTCGTCTTAGCTGGGATTCGAACGTGGGTCGGTCAACACCACTGGTGTCACGTGGCATTATGCTGTGGCGCCACGTCGTCGCGCCAATCATTGGCCAATTTGACCAAAGTTGGTCAAAATAATTCAAAAAATGCTCAAAAATCTTCCAAAATTCATAAAAAATTGAATTTTCCACCAAATTAGACATTCTTGGGCTCTTTGGAAAGATATTTTAATGTAGTATTCAATAAAATTAATTTTAATCTATTTTGAGTGCTGGATTATAAGAAAATTGATTTTATTTAAATTTAGATTTTCCTAATTTTCTTATAATCCAGGGATCAAATTAATCTCAAATTTTGGTGGAATGTTCTTGAGCATCTTAGGCATATTATGTGATTTTTCTAGGATCAGATGCTCTTTAATTTTCTATGATGTGAATTTTCAAGGTAAAAGGTCCATTTTGGACCCTAAACTTTGAAAATTCATAACTCATTAGATACTTAGTATTTTTCTGTGAAATTTTTGTGATGTGAATGTATGTGTACCAGGGTTAGACACACCAAATTTCATGCCCATTTGAACAGTAGGGACACTTAAGAAAAATAATTAAGGAAATGTCTAGAAAATTTCTAGGGAACTATACACAAACCCAATAGGGGTGAAACTCAAACACGTTAAACTTAGTAACATTTTGAACCATAGGTTAAAATTTTACTGAATTTGGAGCTCATTAAGTTAGAAAATTATCCTTCTCAAAATTCAGCCCATTTAAGGACTCAGAAAATTTAAAAATTATAATAAATCAAATTTTAATCCAAAAATTACAAATAATACCTTAAATTGTCCATGACATAATTATATACCTAAAAGAAAAAAAATCTCTTTGACTGGACCTTCAATTAAACTTTAATTGAATTTCTAATGAAAAATAATAATTAATTAATTTAATTAATTAAAAATTATTAAAAGAATCCCAAATAATTTCTAAATTACTGGAAATACTCCATGGGTCATACCTGACCTTTGGAAATGATTACATGCAGTTTGGAATGAGTTTGGGTCAAAATAATCAAAACCTTCTTAATTAAGGAATTTTAAAATTCAAATAATTAAAAAAACTTTTAAAATTCATAACAGATTGTAGAAAATTCCAAATCAGTCAAAATCAATGGCTAATGACTCCAATTAAGATTTAGTATTTTTTAAAAATATCAAATCACCAAAATCTGGTCAAAATCAAAAAGTCAATATTTTGGTCAACTCTTTGTCAAAATTAGGTTAAAACTTCTAAAAATCATAACTTTTGATAGAAAACTCGAAATTGAATGTACCACCTGTCTAACAACTCATAATTAGGTGTAGTATTTATTAAAAATCTGAAACTTCTTAATCTCTATCTAATTCTAAAAGTTAAATTTTGACCCTTTAGTTGACATATCCGGATAACCTCCAAAATCTATTAACTCCCCCAAATTCCAGAATTTTCTTAATAGGATAATAAAATTCTCAACCAACCCATTAAAATCAGTAACCAACTCCTTTTTATATTAATCCACTCTTTTAATTGAACCAATTTAAATCAACTTAATTAACCCTGATTGCTACTGGGTAACCCAGGCCTACGAGGCTATTAGCTTAGCCCCAAGAAGGTGAAATAAACTTCACGGCCTCGGTGAAACAAAGGTAGTAATCAATTAACTCTTAAAATATATTTAATCAAAATTCTTAATATATTAATATTTAAACATTAACCTAAATCCCCCTTTTAAGCCTTAACAAACCCAGACTTTTAGACAACTTTAACTAATCACCCACTTTAGGACCTACCCCAGCCACACGACCTTTTACACACACTTTAGATGATTTGCTAGGACAATCAACTCTAGATCTAGGTTAGGCCGGTATTTACTTTACTGCTGTGTGCCGGATTTTTTGTAGTTTTCACTGCATGTTGTGGATGAAATTGCTTTGCTGTGTCTGCTTAGTTTTCTGCATTCTGTGGATGGTTGATGTGTTTGGCGACTAGATTACCCTTAGGATAGGAATGATCTGGATGTTCACACAGTTTTCTGAAGATAGCCACGCTCATGCAGGACAATAAAAAGGGGGGGATAAGTTAATAAAAAAATCAATTATTATAAATGCTTGCACAGGTGCTTCAGCTGCTAAAGCCCCCAAATAAAAAGAGCGTGGCCAGTGTGTTTTACTTTTTTTTTTTGCACATGTATAACTGCTTGAGAATAAATATATCTTGATTTATTAACTACTTAGGATAACCTTGCATGAGAGTCTAGAATTTTGATTTATAATATAAATGTAATTTGTATAAGTGTCAAGTGTTGTGAAAGTGGAGTTTTGAATTGGGATACATAGGTCCAAAGCTTAGACTCCAAAGAAAAAAGGACACCCCTTAGGGGAGTAGCCCTTTTCTATTTGGAGATCCAAATTTGGTTCATTTCTTTCCTACCCAAAGAGGAAAGAGTGGCCTTCCCCTCAAAGAAAGTGTCCTCTTATCCATTTGGGTAGCCTACTACGAAGAATTCAAGAAGCCTGAAGGAGATGAACCCGAAGGAGAACAAGATTGAAGACATAAAGACAATGAGTATCCCATTCAAAACCACTTGCGTCTCTATTAGGTTTAGAATCCGGGTTGTTGTCAGTGGTGCCCGGCCACTTTACTTTCCGCAAAATTCTAGTTTGTAATAGGCAAGGCTACTTTGCCTATGGACATTTATTAATTAATTCATTTATATTTGATGTGTTGAGATGATTGTCTTTAAGGTTGTCTGCTTTTCTTAGTTTTTTGGCGTTTGTATGCCGATTTTATTTTCGCCTGGATACGTAAGACTCGTAAGGGTATGAAAGTTTTTATACTCGTAATCTTAAAAGTTTAAAATTTTAGTGAGTCTAAATAACATAGAAAGATAATGAATTTAGAGAATTAGCCGGGGATCGACCTCGGGGTCGCATGCATATTTCTGCACTACTCTCTTCTTATTTTAGACCCTTCCCCGCCTACGGGTAGAGTCTGGATAGTCTAACCTATGAGGATGAGGTGCCGGACCTGAGGAAGCCCAGTCTTCTAAAAACTTATTTTTCTAAGCCTGTTTTTAAAATTTTAAGCATACTTGATTTGAAGTTATCAACTAGCATGCATTGCATTATAAACAAATTAAAAGAATCAAAATTTTAATTGCATTAGTCCTTAGCATTTTTCACCCAACATAAGTCAAAGGGGCCAATTAGGAAAATCTCTAGATGTCGGCCCCAGATCTCCAAAACTTTAAATAAAACATCCCTACCACTCTTTCATAAAAGACCGGACTCATCTCTTTTAAATCGACTAGGTGATTTGCTGGCTCCCCAATCCAGGCTGGGGTAAGTCCAGACCTTGCACTGCATTAGTTAGGTTCGGACGACTGTGGTCCAGTGTCCAAATTAGATTTAAGATCTGGGGCATAATTTTTTATTATAAGACCCCAAATTTCGGAAATATAATCCCAAATTTCTAATAAAATGCTCAACTCTAATTAAAGCTTCATTTCAATCTTAAAATGTAAAGTCGAACACTTAGATTAAGTTGGGGCACTTCCGAATGGTTCTGGAATCTCAAAGTGTCCCCTACTTCTCTTCTCTTAACTCTGTTAATAACTGTTCAATCTTGATCCATTCTCTTTTGATTTTTCAAATTTCATTCATTTTTTATATCACTCCTAGAAGATCTTATAAAATTTCATCACTATTTTAATCGAGAGTTTTTATAGGAGACTCTATCTCTCTACGATATAATTAACTACGAGGGCTTGCGCTTGTAGGAGATTTGGAACCACACACGCACCTGATTTTAAAATTAATTTTTCTAAAATCTTATTATATTTCTTTGGAAAAGAGTTAAAAAATGATCGTCTTTAGTACATTAGAAGGATTATTATTGAATGGTGTTATCTCCTTTTGGGGAGATACACCCTTCTTTGATAAGGCTTTGGATGTGAACCCGACGATCGTACTTCTTGAATATTATAATTGGATATTGAGTTGAACTTCACTTTGTTCCCTCGGGGCTATACGAAGTTCTTTCTAGAATCCAGTCATGATATTCAAGATGAATTTCATAATTCTAAGTCTGAACACCGTTATGAAATTTTATTTTCATCCTTCGGGGTGATATACTTTTTCTATCAAGTTGATTTGACTTTATAATTAGAATTAATCTTCAATTTTAAGATTATCAAAGAAAACTAATATTTTTCAAAACTTGTTTTCAAAATTCCACCAACAAAGGATCAGCCTTAAGTCCATATCTTTTTTTCTTTAGTCATGGATGTTCTCACTAGACATTTATAAGAGGTTGTACCCTGGTGTATGATTTTTGCTGATGATATTCTTCTTATTGATAAGACTAGAGAGGGACTTAAAGGTAAACTTGAATTATGGAGGTCAACCATAGAGTCTAAAGACTTCCATTGTAGTAGATCTAAAACTGAATATATAGAATATAATTTTAGTAATAATTGTTCTAGTGGGTGGACTGTGACTTTGGGTGATCAAGTTGTTAATAAGAGTACACATTTTAGATATCTTGGGTATATTATTTAGAGTAATGGTGAAATAGATGGGGATATTATTAACAGAATTTAAGTTGGATAGTTAAAGTGGAGGAATGCATCGGGCTTGTTGTGTTATAGAAAAGTCTCCCTCAAACTTAAGGGAAAATTCTATAAGATGGTGGTTAGACCTGCAATGCTTTATGGTGCATAATGTTGGCCATTAAAATAGAAGCATAATATTAAGTTAAGCAATGTAAAGATGTGGATACTCAGGTGGATGAGTGGCTTTACTCATGGAGACAAGATACAAGATGAGCATATACATGAAAGATTAGAGTAGCTCCTGTGGAAGATAAGATTTGAGAGAGTTTCCTTAGATGGTTTGCTCATATAAAATGACGACCTTCTGATGACCCGATTAGGAAAGTAGATGTATTATATTTGACTTATGTTTATAAGTGTAGAGGTAGACCTAAAAATACTTGGTTATAAAATATTAGAAATGACCTTTCTTTATTAGATTTAAATGAGAATTTAACTTTTAACATGGCACAATGGAGAAAAAGGATTCATGTAGCCAAGCCTACATAGTGGGATAAAGGCTTGATGATAATGATGTTGTTGTTGTTGTTCTTATTTAATAATGATGGAACCATTTATAATAATATTTTAAAGATTAGTAATGAGGGCTTTTGTATTTAATAATCCTATATTTATGTTTTTTCTAAAATTGAAGTCTAATAATGCCACTTTCAAACTAACCCCATGAAATAATGACAATTATGTTTCTTAATTTACTTCATTCTTTAGAAAATAACTAAACACTTTTTTATTTGAAATTCAACCCCTATGTCCCTCTTTCTTACAGGAAGTTAAAATAAATTGAGAGAATTTATCTCTTGATTATAAATGTGAAGGAAAATGTTATCTAAATGATTTAAAATTATACAATTTTCTAAAAGTTAGGATGATCTTTCTTTTCTTGTATAAAAAACCCAATAATAGACATAACCATAGCTATGTCAATGAGATTCAAATATCTTTAACTATAATTACATCTTATAAGAAATATTAATCGAAATCATAATACCTTTTTCATCTTTGTATAAGAAAGCCTCTATTTATTGCCATCTAAACTCTAATATTCTTCTAATTTGCAATGCTTTTTCTACTTTTGATCAAGGTTTGGTCATGATCCCTTTATCTAATAAGGGAATTAAATATGTTTTGTTCAATATTAGGGAGTATAAAACCCTTAATAAGAATGGCTTTACATAAATTTAAAAAAAATGTTATCTTCTTATGGGATTCTATTGAATCTCAATTAACCCTTATAAGTAGATGTAATTTTGCTAGGAAGCTTCCTAATATAGTGAAACATTCAAATATTTTCTTATTCCAAAAATAATTATAATAAGTTAAATGCCTTACTTATTATGTATTACTTTCTCTTTCTAATACCATTTATAAAGTGAAATCCATATTGATTCTCAATATACTAAAAATGGTCCCTGTGCCCAAGCTCTTCATAAAATATAAAGATATTCCTTATAGCATCATTCCTACTAAAAAAATTATATGGGTATTTCATATTAAATATGCTACTTAGCATTTTTGTGTCAATATTTGTAATAACTAAAATATGTCAAATAAAATTTCTTGAAAATATGAAAATTTTCACCATGTAAATTTGGATATGTTATAGATCCTATGATATAAAGCTTCAGATAAGATAAAAATAAAATCATGTTTCTTTCCACTATTTATTGGTAAGCTCTACTAAATGATTAAAATGAAAGAAAGATGGAATTCTTCTAATATAGATCTATGACTGTGACAAAATGATACCAGAGCAATGGTTATTAGAAGAATTGAAATATAACTAGAGCTTATGAGCAGAAAATAAATGTGATTTCTGATTTATAATTAGTTGATTTGAGTTGAAAATTTTTTTAGCATGATCTCTCTCTCTCTCTCTCTCTCTCTCTCTCTCTCTCTCTCTCTCTCTCTGTGACTTATATAGAAATGTCAAAGATGACATTTTTTAAAGGTGGGAAGATTATAAAAACTCAAATATGTGAAATAAATTTCCTTGAAAATATAGAAACTCTGAAGTAGAGTGCTTTAGCATTGATTTGGTGAGTGCTACGGTGCTAGACCATGAATAATATATATATATATATATACTTATAAATATCCCTATCTCAACACTCTAACTCCCTCACTTGATTGCTTGGCTAGGAAGAAATTAAAAGAGGGGAAGAAGAGAAAGGAGAGAGAAAGGCCTTTCGATCTTATTTATGAGCCATTTCAGTTATAGATTTTATTCTATTCATTATAAGTGATTAATCTCTTACTTCTATTTTTAATGATTTTAATTTCTATGAATTTTATCACTCTTAAGTCTTTCAAAATATATTATATTCCGATTTCATATGCTTTCACAGTGCAAGTTTAGACGTTATAGATTTGATGTGATTTTATTGCATTTAAAATGAAGTATTTAATGATATCATATGTATGATATAACTCCACGTGATATCCTACTAATCCACATAATTTATTGATTAGGAGTCATAAGGAGATAGAGATTGATTGGGATTTATAAGGAGTTAGGGAAACTGATTCATATGATTCAAGTGTATTTATAAGGAGTACATTGATTGAGAGTTATAAAAGGTAACTAATTGGGAGTTATAAGTGTAGGAGCAAGATACCCTTAAGATGCTCTCATTGAATATATGAATACAAATACTAACATTGTTATGAATAATGTAATAATATTGTGACTGACATAAATATTATTTTTTTGTCATTTGTATTGTTTAACATTATTGGTTAGTATTATTTATTATTACTGCTATTGTGACTGATGATGTAATGAAATTGAGATATGATGAACTATAGAAGGATAAATTGATATAGATAACCAGTTAGACATTGATGCCAATACTTCTTTATATGATTTATAGCATATTTTTTTTATCTTATATTGATCTCAGCTGTAAGATTTTAGTTACTTGTTAGGCTATAGCTCATTACATGATTTTACATATTTTTAGAAAAGGGTAAAGAACTTATGATATAAGTCTTCAAACAAGATAAAAATTCAATCATGTTTCTTTCCATTATTTATTGGTAAGCTCTACTAAATAATTAAAATGAACGATTACATGTTATGAAAACTCAAATAAAAATGATTAAGTTCATTTTAATGAAAGAAAAATGATAAAAAAAATCAACTCCCTTTTTTGAGTTTTCATTACATGTTATGATTAAAAATTGAACTATGGTTGAAGAGGGAGTTGACTTTTTTACTTTGACCAAATTTTAGAGGTTCAACATTTTTAGAAAATATTAGATTTTAGCTAAAGTTGAATGTATTTTGATTAAATTGGATTTTTTCTGAAATTATTGGTGATTTTCTAAAGTTTGGGTATTTTTTGGATTTTCTAAAATTACCTAATTAAGGGGATTTTTAAATTTTGATCCAAATTATTTCCAAACCTCCTGAAATCATCCCCAAAGGTTAGGAATGACCTAAGGGGATGTTTCTAAGCAATTAGGGATTTTTTTTGGATTTTTTAAATATTTTTAATTATTTATTTGAATTAATTGTCAAATTTCCTTAAAAATTAAATTAAAGTTAAATTAATGGTCTAATCATGGGATGTTATTTTTCATGGGTTAAGGGTTCAATTATAAGCAATTAGAGTCATTTTGTGAATTTTTTGGATTTTATATGAATTAATAATCAATTAATTAACAATCTAAGCCAATTCTAAGAAGGGATTTTAGGTTTCCTAGTAGGTAGATCACATGGATTTCATTTCCAATGAAAATTGGACCATGAGATCACCTAATATCAATGTCCAATCCTCTTAAATTTAAGCTTAAATGTAACTCTCTAAGGTGGTTAACAAAACCACCTAAGGTAACCTTAAAATTTTTCTAAGTCACTACCCTAGGCTTAGATGGGGATGTAATCAGTTGCTCTAAACTCCTTGAACTAAGAATAATGAACACACCAAAAATTATATCCTAAATCCAATTGGAAATATCATAGAACCAATTTGAACTTATGGGTCAAACCATAACCCCCAAGCCTAAATTGGCATGGACATTCTTTTAAACACCTCAAATAGCAGAGAAAAAATTTGGACATGTCTCAAAAAATTTGGACATGTCAAAGACATGTTCAAATTCATCCTCCCAAAGTCCCATTCCATGGTGACACTAATTGAACACATTAATTCAATAATATCATAATCATTAAGATTAAAATTGTCATTCATATATAAATAATCAGCGCTTGAGATCATAGGGCTTTTGAAGATGTCCTTGAGATCTTTCCAATGAGCTTAAGAACGCTTAAATTGGTTAAGTGTGGAGGGAGATATGATTTTTCAAAGTCCCATGCAATTTTTAGATTTTTTAAATACGTAATTACTAACTCAACCGTTCTTTACACAAAAGCGGCACGCTCTGATTGGTCATCCAATCATTGGCTGCTGACTAGGTAACGCAGGATTAACTGTAGCTATCCGATGTGAGATCGAGCAGTTAGAATTAAATATGCTCAGAGATAGTGGGATTTAATTGGAGTTGTTGATCAAAATCAATGGCTATGATTATATCTTCCACCTCCCGCTCATCCCCATAGCCGTAGGGCTTCTTCGGCATGATCCAAGAGATCCTATAGGTGAAACCTCACCAAAATTTGTAAAGAGCATCAGGGCAATGGAAACCTGTAATCCAATAGTGGAATCTATTAGGGTGACTATTTCCTTCACACTTGACCAGACTACCTAACTAGGGAGCTCGTGATTGAAATCTCATCATGTCAAAAGCTTCAACATATGAGTTTTTCTATTAAGAAGCTTGAGGGAGGAATGGAAAGCACTTCTCCTTCAGACATCTCGGTCGGAGGACCATCATAAGTGTAACTTCGAGCGAAGGGAGGAGAGCTTTTGCTGATGTTCGCTCAGGACTGTAGCTTGAAGGGACTGGGAGGCTTGGAGAATAAAGAGGAATGCTGAGATAGTTCTAGTGAGGATTTTCAAAAGATTGGCAGTGAATGCCACTATCTGGATCGAGATGCCCTATTCAAATGACCCCAACGACCATGGATGGTAGGGATGGCTTGGGCAAGCCATTAGATGACCACCAAATGGAAGGGTACACCTCCTTAGAGGTTAGTAAGCTTAAAACCAATGGATTGAGCCACTAGATAGTCTTAGATGAAGCTCAATATGGAGGGGACCACCAGAGCTCTTTCTCCGTTCATTCTAGCGACTATCGGCCACTAGCTAGATCAAAGTGATGTGGAGAGTTTGTTGGGAGCCTTGTTAACTCAATCAAAGAGTTAATTGGGCAAGAGGCATCCTAATTCAGCAAAGTGGGTTTGGTATACCCAAACCTATATGGTTTGGGTCGATTTGGGTGTAGCTCAGGTCAAGTTACATGGCGAGCTTGATAGGGAAGATAGGTCGGGTTATGGTAAACTAAATCATGGGTTGAATTGATCATGGGGTGGCCTAATTCCCCAATATGACTCAGGTTGACTCATTCATTGATAGGTTTAGGTCCATTTGGGTAAGACCTTATTCAAGATAGGTCATGAGATTAGGGTGGAAGGTGCATTGGGTTAAGGGGCACCAAATGTAAGTGTCAATTGGGTTTAAATTGCTCTGAAGTGGGAGATGGCTCAGGCCAAAGTGGTTTTGACCACTTTGGGATAGCCTAGAGGTTGACCCAAGTCAGCCCAAGGGTTGGGATGACTAGGTGGGTGTGTTGGACCTAAGGTCATCCTATGGGGGAGTTGGTTTGGCTTGGTGAGGCCTAGGTTGGGAAATGGCTCAACCCATGGTGGTTTTAGCCACTTGAGTTAGCCTAATTTCTAACCCAAGTTGACCCAAGGTTTAGGCCAACTAGGAAAGGTGTATTGCGTCAAGAGGAACTCAATGCAACCATTAGTTTGATCTTATTTGGCTAGGGTTGAAACTTCGCTCATGGGGAACCTCTCTTTGGACACTTGGGTCAGGACAAATGGCAATCCCAAGTAGACCTAAGGATCATCCTCAAGGGTCCAATGGGTGGTCCTAGGGGTTTGAATTAGCTTGGAAAAGCCTTGGTCAAAGGTTTTAAATGGCCAGAAGAGTTTGGGAGGTTTGGTCAAATTTTGTTTACTTGGTCAACCAAGTTGGCCTAGATCAATGTTTGGGTCCATTGAGTTCAAATTGATCACATGAACTCAATGGAGTTGGTTTCAAATCAAAAGGAGGTCATTTGGTTTAAAATGAGTGTTTAAACCCTTAAGGGCCACTTTGGTCAACCATGATTGACTGGATCCAATGTATTCCTAATGATATTCAAGTTTTATTAGGGTAGGTTTTAAAGGTTGATATGGGAAGGCCATGTTGAATTTTGGAGAAAAGGCCAAAAGTCACTTTAAATGACATTTTGGTTATTTTGGCCCCTAGTCAACACTGGATAAAATTGGGTCCAGCAAAGTGTAAGTTATTGATAAAAAATTCATGAAAAAGGTCATGGATGTGGTTATAAGGTTTGGAAGGGGTCCCAAGGTTAAATTCCACTATATGGCATGTCCAATGGCACAAGTTGTAAATATTTGAAGGTTTTGTAGCCTTTGGAAATCAATCTAATTTTTGAGGCTAGGAACCTCAGAATGGGTTTAAATTTGGTGGGTTGGTCTTAGAGACATATATAAACAAGATATAATTGAAAGACCCCAAATTATAGGTCATTTGACTAAGTTTCCAACTGATAGAAAATTCAATCATAAAGGGTTTCAGGACATAGGTCCTTAACCTTGGGATTTGATTTGGAATGTTTGATTTGGATTGAATTTTAGACTTAAATGGTTGAGTTTGAATTATCCGCATCAATGAAAAATCAAATGAATGGTTAAAATTGATTGGATATGATTTTAAAGTTAATTGAAACTTGGTTGGAAGGGCTAAACTAAAGATTGGATTGAAGGGTAGAACTAGATTTGAATAGACTTAGATTTGGTTATGATTGGGACCTATATGGCTGAGAAGTGGACACCTCTCAATCATTAGGTCACTAGAAAGAAACCCTCTTAGGTCCTAGTGACCTCATACATAGATGAGGTCAACAATGGTTTAACCCATCCAAACCCTTGAGAGTGAATAAAGTTATGGGTATTAGGAAATAAAACTATCTAGGACAAACGTATTTGACCCACTTAAGGAAGTCAATTTGGTCAAATATGTCAACCTACTTAAATAAGACCTAATTGGGTTTAACCTACCTTAAACCTATCAAAATGACTAAACCCAAGGAATTAAATTTTGAATTTATAAGTTAAATGAGTTTAATAATTATTTCAATTAATCTTACTCTTAATAAAACTATTTAATCTATAGGCAATAATGGGTAAAACTATACTTAAAGATGATTATCTTTAGTATAGTTGACCAATGGGATTTTTACAAATTCAAAACCTTAAGTACACTCTTATTTCCCTCCTTAGAAACACCAAAACCACCCATTTGGCTTAATCAAGGTAGATGGGAACTTGAAGAAGAACATATCCATGTATAAAACATGAGGGAACATATCCATGTATAATCAAGGTAGATAGAAATTTGCTCAAGAGAGATAAGGAATTAGATTTTATCATCTTTCTAACATTTAAAGTAATTAACTAGAGCTCTCTTTCTATCATATCCTTTGATTGAGTGCAAGAGTGGAAAGCTCAAGCTTGGATTATGTTACAATCCAAGAGCCTAACATATATTTTTTTTGTGCATCATTAACATTTTAGATTCACCATACACCAAGTATTATTAAAGAATCAGAGCTCAAGAAAGGGTTGCATATGATAAATTTATTTAAAAGAGTCTGTAATATTTATTTTCTTGAGTCAATGTATGTAAAATGGTGTATGTTAGCATAGCAAACAAGAACATACACAGGGGGAGTGAAATTAAATATTTTAATTTTTTTTCTAAAGAGTGTATTGGGTAATCTATATTGTATTGTACAATCAGCGTAATAAAAAATATTAGTTAAAATATTTAATTAAGTAAAATAAATCTTAAAATTAAAAGGAATTAATCATATCGTATGAATGAAATCATACAGGACGATCACATATATTTAGAAATCCCCATCGCCATTTAAAATTAGGTAATATTTTAATATTTAAAAATTTAGTATATTCATACTGTACGAATCAAATCGTATTGTACACAATTTAAAAATCTTGCTTAATTTAATCCATATGATTAATCAATCAAACATGGCTTAACTAAGGTTTTATATCATTTTGTATGGACATGATTGTACTAGATGATTGATATAAACAATTTTTATTCATCCTAGGGTTTATTTTGGATGAACTATGATTTGATTGAATGAATCGTATTGTATGACCATAAATTCATATTGTACAACCAATGAAGAATTTGAACTAGTCGTATTGGATTACTATTTATCATACAATACTAACAAGAAAGAATTAAGCTAATCGTATTGTATGATTCATACATCGTATTGTACAAACAAATATTACATAATTGAATAATTAGGATTTTTGAAAGTCCATTCTATAATCTTTCTAATAGACTTTATATAAGTCTTTTACTAGTCAAAGGGTGGGTTGAGTCTTTATGAGAGAGCATTGAAGAGAGGGATTTGAGCAAGGGAGAGAAAGGGTGAAGTTATGAGAGAGAGGGAGAAGATCTTTGTGCATTTCAAGAGAGTGTGAGAGGGGATTCTACATGGTTGCTCCAGCCAAATTGCACCTAAATTTTGAAGCTTTGGGAAGACCCCTTTGGGGTCAAAGGGCTATTTCTTCTCTACTATACTAAGAAGGTGATTAAGGCTAATCCAAATCACTAGAAGGGTGAAAGTGATTTCAGCTTTTCCATCGCATCGAGAAAGAAAAAGTGATTCGGGCTACTCCGCCTAACCAGGAGAGTGATAGAGATTCTAACTACTCTGCCACACCAAGGAGGTGAAAGGGATTCAGCTACTTCGCTGCACTGGGTTGGTGGAAGTAATTTTGTAAAGGCTTATATGCTTAGACGTGTGGGATTAGGGTTGTCAATATTTGACACAACACGAAAACCCGACCCTGAAAATCGGGTTGGACCCAACCCGATTTCAAAACTGGTCGGGTTCGCGTTCCAGAAATCGACTCGTTTGAAAAACGGGTCAGGTTCGGGTTGACCCGATGGGTTGTCGGGTCAACCCGCGAACCCGTTTAAAATCAACTGCCCGTACTGCCCCGGTTGCCCGCGACGCTGCCCCGCCTGGCCTCGATGCTGCCTCGCTCGCCCATGCGTACTAGCGCTTTCCTGCACCTGCCTGCCCGTGACGCTGCCCCGCTCGCCCGCAAGTACCCTGCTGCAACCCACGAGTTTGCCTGCACGCCCGGTGGCGCTTGCCTGTGTGCCCGCTCGCGCTCCCCTACACAACCACTGGTGCTTGCCCGCGCGACTGCTTGCGCTCGCCAGCGCATCCGCTAGCGCACCCATTTTGAGTCAACTCATGTCGGGTCGGGTCAACCCAGCAAACCATCGGGTCGGGTTCACGTTCAGATATCCGACACGTTTACCTACCCGGGTCGGTTAGGGTCGACCCATTTGAACCCGAGTTAATTCTGGGTTTGACCCGAACCTGACCCGTGACCAGAAATTGACACCCCTATATGAGATGGAGGAGAGTCACTAATTATTTAGAGCAATACCTGAAGAGGATGACTTTGGAGAGTGGACGTAAGCCATGTTGATTGAACTACCATAAAATCTAGTTTGTCTTATTTTATCTACCTTTACTTTAAGCAATTTACTTTCTTGCATATTTAATTTTACTGCAATTTGGTTGAGTTTGATAATCACTATGGTTGATTGAATTGATCATTATTTCAAAAAATATATAGAATATATAAAATATAAAATATTATTTTTCTATAAAATCAAGAATAAAAATTAGTATTTATTTTTTATTTATTTTCACTTTAATTTTTTTTGAATTTGGTTGTTTAATTCAAAATTTTTATAAAGTTTTGAAAAAGATTTTGAAAACCAATTCACCCCCTCTTGTTCTGACTTTCTATAGTTCAATTTATTTCACAACCATCTATTAAACTTTCAATTTAATATCTAAGACGTGGGCCATCTATTAAACTTTATGTTCTTATCAGTTTAATATCTGATACGTGGGCTATCGGTCCATTATGATATTAAATTAATTTTTGTTGGGGAGGGTCCATCTCAGTAGCTTGCTGTTGGGGCTCTTAAGTGTCACTTATGCGTTGCACTATAACATGAGCTAGGCGCACCCTTATATATATATTTTTAACACTACTGTTGCTAGGGCGTCCCCTAGAAGAGACGTGCTGTATGACTTGAATACAGTGACAAGTTTACAAGGGTTGCTGCATCGACGCCCTAGTGCAGTGTTAAATAGGTAAGGGTTCCCACATCAAGGACGGATATGGGCAAAGAAGCTAGTCTATTAAACTAAAATTAGGATAGGAACTTGGAATATAGGTTCCCTTACAGAAAAATTAATGGAATTAATAGATATTATGATTCATAGAAAGATAAATATTTTGTGCATTCAGGAAACTAAATGGGTTGGAGATAAGGCTAAGGAAATTGATAGTTTTGGATTTAAACTTTGGTATTCGGGTATGAGTCGTACTAGAAATGTTGTAGGTGTTATTATATATAAGAGTTTGAAGGATAATGTTATAAAAATTAATAGGATTTGAGATAGATTTATAGCTTTAAAGATTATTGTTGATGATAAGATTGTTAATATTATAAGTGCTTATGCTCCTCAAGTAGGCTTGGATATGAGTTCTAAATTAAAATTTTGGAATGACTTATAAGAATTATTACAAAAGATACCTCTAGAAGAAAGAGTTTTTATTGGAGGAGATTTAAATGGACATGTTGGTAGAGAGGTAGATGATTTTAAAAGTATTCATGGTTGCTATGATTTTGGAATAACAAATGAATGTGGCAATACCATATTAGATTTTTGTTTAGCTTATGATTTTTCAATTGCTAATACCTTATTTAAGAAAAGGAATGAGCATCTCATCACTTATAAAAATGGATATAGTACAACCCATATTGACTATTTTCTTATAAGAAAATTAGATCATTTAGATTGCAAAGATTGTTAAGTTATTCCGAGTGAAAATTTATGTACCCAACATCGATTATTAGTTTTAGACTTTAAGATAAAGGGGGAAGATAATAAAAAATAAATTAAAACAATATTCTAGGATTAGATGGGGGCATTTAAAGAATATTAATAAAAAAAAATTTAAGAGGAAGATTTTAAATCTTAAGATTTTATTTGTGCCTGAGAATGTTATTGTTATGTGGGAAAAGGTGGCTTGTGATATTAAGAATATTGTCAAAGATGTGCTTGGAGTATCAAAGGGAAAAGCTCTTAATAGTAAAAATAGTTGGTGGTGGAATCCAAATGTGCAAGAAAATATTTAGAATAAGAAGATTTGTTATAAAAATTGGTTTAATTTTAAAAATTCTGATAATTGGGAAAGATATAATGAGGCTCGTAAGGAATCTAAGAAAGCAATATGCGATGCAAAGACCTTAGCTTTTAGTGATTTATATAATAGATTATATACTAATGAGGGAGATAGATATATGTATAAGTTAGCCAAACAAAGAGATAGGAGTAGTAAGGATTTAGTTCAAGTGAAGTATATTAAGGATGAAGATCAAAAAATACTTTTATTAGAAGATGATATTCAACAAAGGTGGATGAGATATTTCGCTAAACTTTTTAATAAAAATTATGAAAAAAAAATTGACTATAGTAACCTTAGCACCCTAAATGAAAATAATTTTTTTTGTTTTTATCGGCGTATTAGTAAAATCGAAGTTAGAGAGACTTTAAAGAAAATGAAGAGTGGAAAAGCTGTTGGACCTGATGATATTCCAATAGAGGCGTGGAAATGCTTAGGAGATGAAGGAATTTCTTGGCTTACTAAACTTTTTAATACTATTTTGAAGACTAAAAAGATGCTAAATAAATGGAGAATGAGTGTGTTAATTCCTATTTTTAAGAATAAAGGTGATGCACAAGATTGTGCGAATTATAGAGGAATTAAGTTAATGTATCATACTTTAAAACTATGGGAGCGAGTTATGGAGCATAAGTTGCGGCGTCATACTAATGTATCTCAAAATCAATTTGGATTCATGCCGGGTAGGTCGATTATGGAAGCCATACATTTATTAAGAGGTTTGATGGAGAAATATAGAGAAAATAAGGAGGATTTACATATGATATTTATTGATTTAGAAAAAGCATATGCTAAAGTTCCAAGAGAAGTGCTATGGAGAGTTCGTCAAAAGAAAGGAGTTAATAATGCTTATATTCAAATCATTAAAGATATGTATGCAGGAGCTATTACTTGTGTTCAAACACAAGGTGGTTTGACCAAGTATTTCCCTATTTCGTTTGGGTTACATCAAGGATCATCCTTAAGCCTATATCTTTTTACTTTAGTCATGGATGTTCTTACTATACATTTGTAAGAGGATGTACCTTGGTGTATGCTTTTTGTTGATGATATTCTTCTTGTTGATAAGACTAGAGAGGGAGTTGAAAGTAAACTTGAATTTATGGAGGTCAACATTAGAGACTAAAGTTTTTCGCTTGAGTGGATCTAAAACGGAATATATGGAATGTAATTTTAATAGTAATAGACCTAGTGAGGGGATTGTGACTTTGGGCGATCAAGTCATTAATAAAAGTACACATTTTAGATATCTTGGATCTATTGTTCAGAGTGATGGTGAAATAGATGGGGATATTATCAGCAGAATTCAAGTTGGATGGTTGAAGTGGAGGAATGCATCGGGCTTGTTGTGTGATAGAAAAGCACCCCTCAAACTTAAGAAAAAATTCTATAAGATGGTAGTGAGGCCTGCAATGCTTTATGGTGCTGAATGTTGGCCATTAAAAGAGAAGCATAATACTAAGTTAAGTGTGGCAGAGATGAGGATGCTCAGGTGGATGAGTGGCTTTACCCTTGGAGATAGGATACGAAATGAGCATATACATGAAAAGGTTGGAGTAGCTCCAGTAGAAGATAAGATTTGAGAGAGTCGCCTTAGATGGTTTGGTCACATAAAACGGCGGCCTTCCAATGACCCGTTTAGGAGAGTAGAGGTATTAGATTTGACTTATGTTAAGAAAGGTAAACGCAGACCTAAAAAGGCTTGGTTAGAAAATATTAGGAATGATCTATCTTTATTAGATTTAAACGAGAATTTGACCTTTAATAGGACATAATGGAGAAAAAGGATTCATGTAGCCGACACCACGTAGTGGGATAAAGGCTTCATGTTGTTGTTGTTGTTGTTGTATTAAACTTTCAGATTCATGGTTTGGTCCATAGAGCAACTTTGATCACCTGAAGAAAATTTGGAGGGTTATTCTCTGAACCATCTTGTGAAGGTGTGGGATCAATTTAGTCAAGCCATGTGGCTCACTTTGGTATAATTTTAAAAACTTAGAGGGATTATATGTACTTTGAGCTATGGGCTAGATCAATCCACGATCACCTTTTTCTTCATAAAATGGCATGATTTTAATAGGTTAGATTAAAGAAGTCAAGGGCTTCATTCATAGCTAAAATTCTTATTACTCATATATCATTGTTTAGCTATATATATATATATATATATATATATATATATATATATATATATATATATATATATATATATATATATATATATATATATATATATATATATATATATATATATATATATTTATATATTTATATATATCACCTCCTTTATATCTAATATATTATATAAATTATTTAAAACTAAAATCTTTGCATCGCATATTGCTATCTTAGACTCCATACATGCCTATTTATATATTTCCCAATTTTTAGAATTTTAATAACAAAATCAAATTTTCTGACAAACCTTCTTATTTTTTTATCTTTTCTTGTACATTTTAATTCCACAATCACATCCTTTGCAAAATTCTTAATATCACTAGCTACTTTTTCTAACATAATATTAGCTTCCTTATGCACAAACAAAATCTTAAGATCTAGAATCTTACTCTCAAAAATATTTTTTTAGTGTTCTTTAAATGTCTCCATCTAATTCTAAAATAATATTTTACTTTATTTTTTATATTCCTCCCTTGGATCTTAAAGTCTAAAACTTATAAGTAATGTAAGGTATACAAACTTTTACTTTGAATTACTTTATAATTTTTACAATCTAAACGATCTATTTTTCTTATAAAAAATAATCAATCTAAGTTTTTTTAATCCATTTTATAAGAGATGAGATACAAAATCATAAGCTATAAAAAAAATCTAATATAGTCTTATCACCTTCATTAATCACTCCAAACTCATTACCACCATGAATATTTAAAATCATTATCTCTCTACCTACATATCCATTTAAATCTCCTTTAATAAAAACTCTTTTTTCAAGATATATCTTTTGTATTAATTTTTTTAAGCCATTTAAAACTTTTAATTTTAAACACATATCTAAACTTACTTGAGGAGCATAAGCAATTATAATATTAATAATATTAGCATCAATAATAATATTTAAATCTATAATTATGTATCCAATTCTTTTAATTCTTTTAATTTTTATAATATTATCCTTCACTCTTATCTATAATCACACATACACTATTTCTAGTGCATCTCCTTTCAAAATATTATAGTTTAATTCCTAAACTATCAATCTCCTTAGCATTCTCTCCAAACCATTTAGTTTTTTGAATACATAGAGTATTTATCTTCCTATGAATCATAATATCTATAAATTCAATTAGTTTGCTTGTAAGGGAATATATATTCTAAGTTCCAATCTTAATTTTGGATTTATGGACTAGCTTTTTTTTTCCACACATGTCTATAATGTGGGAACACTTGCCTACTTAACATTGTATATAGGTATCAATGCAGCGGCCCTTGCATACTTCTCAATATTTTCAAGCCATACAATGTGTCGCTACCAAGGAATGCCCTAGCATTAATATAATGTATTAAAGGATTCATATTATCATTATTCGATAAGGTTTACACTGATTGTTGATTACCTAATATAATCCTCCACTTTTTTCATCTAGGACTTGGGATCTAACAATGTTAGTGTTAAAAAAGGCATCTAAATATGATAATGAAGATAATGTAAATTCAAAATAATACAAAATTACACTATGATTTATATTTTTAAAATCAAACCTCATTGACCCATTCTATCGGTTCAATCGTGAACTAGAAAGATGTCTGGTCCAATCCAACTTAAGAATCAATTTTATATTTGTCATGTCCTAAGATCTAAATTGGAAGAATTATCTATTTTATCTCATTAATTATTTACGAGAGCTTTTATAAATCAATAACATAAATTAATATATCTTGTAAAAGCCATTGAATATCATATACAAGGAAACATTTCACTATATTTATTCATCAAAATCACATTTAGAATAGCCAAAGAACACTAACAATCACTAATCTATCAATAACTCTTGACTACAAAAGAGTAAAAAAATGATAAAATAAAAGTAAAGGAAGAACCTGAGGATCTCAATCAATCTCACTCCACATGATATTGACCCTTCCCTGACATGAAATCAATAAAATTACACTATAAACTTATAAATCTCAATAAAAACTCAAAACTCATTATAGCCATCAATGCTATAATTAATGTATCAATATGCATACTAACCTCTATCAATATAATCAATAACATTCAATATAATTAATGCTCAGTCATCACAAGTGCAATTCGATATGTATCACTAATATGATTCAATATGAACAAAATATGAGAAACATTATGCTAAAATTAATTATAAATCAATGACAAGTGTGAAAATATAAATACATAAGAAATCAATAAATCAATATTGTAGTATGAATATGCATGTCTCAATGTGATCAGTCTTATATATCATATCAATTATAATAAAATTAGTACATATAATGCACACACATTTCTCTATCTATATATCAGTGCTATCAATGCTATCAATATACATAATGCATAAGTATATGATTTAATAAGGTATAACATCAAGCTTTAATGTGGCATTTTTATCTTTTTCATCTATATTCATTATTATCATTATCATTATTGTATCTTTATCATTTTATCATTATATGTGTTTTTGAATAAATTATTAAGAGTCATCACCCTTTATTCGTCGGTGTAACCAATCATCAAGTGCATGATATAATTGGGATAACACTATAAATCACCTTTAAAGGAAAGCCATTTGGCTCACCCTCATGTGTGGGGTTTTATATTTTAACAGTCAACCTGAATTAGTTATAGCATTAATAGCTAGCATTCCTTGCTTACATGCACGTACTATATTTATTTCATATCAAATATATCAATCTCCATTTCATGCATGAAATATAATATGAAATATTGAAATTTATAAATTAAAAAAATTATATATTATTCTAAACTTTTAAAAAATATAAATTCAATTTTACCTGATGAAATTTAAAAATATTATAGTTAAAATGTCTATAAAATTTATATCTATTATATACAAAAGTTACACTATAAAAATGTGATAAATCAAGAGAAAATATATTTTTATCGGTTTAAGAGATGTTAAATTGATCAAACTCAAAATTATTAAAAATTAAAGTGAGGTTCGAGTCAATTACAATGATCATATAACTTTTCTTAACTGAAGCAAAGGATGAAAATGACCAAAAATTAGCTTTCTCTATTCTCTTTCTCTCCTTTTTCTTCCTCAACAAGCAATGACAGCTGAGAGAAGATGGCTTAGGATTTATGTTGCAACTCAAGCTTACGTTTTTATATTTTTTATGATAACAAATATTATGGCTTGCATCTTTATATCTCCTAGTATTTGTATTCTATATTTATTTATGTATGTACTAACATTTTAGGAACACCATGCACCATCCAACAATATATTTTTGATTTCTTGAGTCAAGTCCTATAAGGAGGTTTCTTGCTTGGTGATTATGCACACACACACTCAAGGGAGTAAGATTGGATAAAATTAGAAGTTTAATTTTTTGAATCAATTGTACTATGATTTCTATCATATTGCATGATCAGCTCATCAAAATATCTAATTTTGATATTAATGCAATTTGAAAAAATCATACTATATCATAAACACTGTATAAGATAATCTATAGAAATTAAGAAACTCAACTACCAATAACAATTTAGGTAATATTTTGAATTTATTTTTTTATTCTAATTGTATCATATGATGTGCATCGTAATGTACGATCTATGACAATCATGCCTAAATTAATCATGTGATTATGGGAGTACTTATGGTCAATTTGTCCATTCAGATCATACAAGATTATCAGTATTGATCGTACTGTATGACCCGATCATTATGTGGGATGATAATTAATCATCGACTATCATATAAGATGAAATACCATAATTGATCATCTAATTATCCATAATAATCCCCAATATCGTACGGGATGCTTAATACAAATTTGATATGCGTATTGCACTATCTGATGATCATACAATACTATCAAGCCAAATTCTACACATCATACTAGACGATCCTGTGATTGAATTGTATGATTTTTTTATAGTAGAATTGAGTTTCTAGGGTTTTTCAAAGCCCTCTATTTAAGCTTTCTCATAAGACTTTGTAAATGTCTTTGGCATGCATTGAGTCTCCATTCTTCTAGAGAATGCTTGAAGATAGAGCCTTGAAAGGGAGAGAGGGAAGGGTGAAGTTTGAGAGGGAGAAGATCCTCGTGGGTTTTAAGGGAGTGTGGAAGGGAATTCACATGGTTGCTCAGACAAGCTTGCATCTTAGTACCATCATATTCAAGGTTTATGTTGAGGGAACTTTTAGGAAGAAGAAGATATCTTTGGTGTCAAAGGACCCTTTTACTTTGCCGTATTGGGAAAGATGAAAGCGATTAAAGGTTCTCTACATGTGGATTTGTGGTCCTCTACCATCTCTTAGAGGGAGAAAAATGGATTATGTATTCTACCGCACTGAGTTGGTGTAAGAGATTTTGTAAGGGCTTCTTCACCTATATGCGGGGCTAAAAGAGAGTCACTAAAGGTTTGATGCAATACCTAGAGTGGATGTAGGTCAGGTTGATCGAACCACTATAAATCTCTGGTGTTCTTGTTCTTGGTTTTATTTTTTCGCATTTATTTTTGTGATAACTGCATGATTGAAAATCTCTGATTTTCTATTCTTGTGAAATTACTTTGCTTCCGTGTTAATGGATAAAATTATATGTTTTTAGATGTTAAAAAAAAGCTTTGAAAAGGGGATTTTCTTTATGTTTAAAAAAGTTTTTAAATTACCAATTTACCCCCCCCCCCCCTTAGTTAGCGTTAGGATTAGTTCTATAAGATTTAACAAACTTCACAAACTTTCAATTTAAGGATTTAATATTCATAAAAATACTGTTAGTGGTCTAGCGTTGTAGCGCTTTGACCCAGTGTCACTACATTGCATGTTGAATCAAGAATTACTGTAGAACAAAAGCTCTGATGTTATGAATGTAGTTTCAAGCGTCGATGTACTCTCAAGCCTAATGCCACAAAGCATAGCACCGAAACACTCCAATTCAAATAAAAATTCCGAATCTCCTTTAAAATACTTTTTTTATATGTTGGGTTCTTATAATATTAAACGAAGCTAAACTAGCAAGAATCGCCAGTTCAACCAGTGAAACTGTTGAACAAGTCCCAGTTTTTTAAACTAGATGTTTCAAATGTTTTTTATTTAAATAATTAAATTGATTAATTTAATATTGAATATAATATTAAACATAATAAATTAATAAAAATATATTGTATTAAAACTTTTAAATGAGTATTAAATACATATAATTAAGGCTTACTAAAGAATATCATTCAAATATTTTTACATGACCCCACCACTCCATGTAAGTTCTTATTATGTGCCAAAGTAAAAAATAGCTATATAAACTAGGGTTTTAAAAATTGGATCAAACCGGTCGTGAACTGGTATGAAGGTCAGTCCGATTCAGCCTTGAAAAATGACTGTGTAACAAACCAGCCAGAATCGGTATGAACCGTCAATTCAACTGGGAACCAAGGAATAGACCGCAATTTTTTAAAACCGGTTGGTTAAAATTTTTTTATAATAATTAAACAAATTATTTAATATTAAATAATGTTCAAATTAATCAATTAATATGAATATTATATATTAAAACTCTTAAAATAAATATTAAATACTTTGATTAAATATTACTTGCAACATTTTCACATGACTCTATTACTCCATATGAGATTATATCATGAGTAAACACAAAAAGCTGCATAAACTATACAAAGCAAAACATTACAAGTTATGTGGGACTAAACCATACAAAGCAAAACAAATTTTAATTAATTTTTATAAAATGAATAATACTTATTGTTTAAGTTAATAATATTATTTATATATTTACTTTTAATATATTTAGTTATACACATGAATGATTTATATATATAATTTTATAATATGAATTTATTATAGAATTTATATATAAAAATTATATCTAAATATAAAATATATAACATAAATTAGCAATAATTCCTTTCTCTCCAAATGTGATAAACCGAACAGCATACAAGAAGATAATAAAAATCTTTATCACCATGCTGAGTATCAGCAATATAATCAAACATTTGCATAATATTAGGCTGCATCAACATAAATCCAAGGTTTCTCATTAGGCTAGATAGAATTGCGAAAGAGTAGTCACATTCGAAAAAAAGATGAGTAGCTGATTCGTTGTAACTGTGACAAAGAGCACAAATGGAATCCACATTTATACCTTTACCAATGAGAACATCCGCAGTCTTAAGCCCACCTTTAATGGCCATCCAACAAAAGGATGAATACCTAATCACATTTCTTTTGTGCCAAACATAATTCCACCAATTAACCTCCTCATTATCTTTATAAAAAAATTCTCGAAATTCTTTATGCTTGCAATTTTTCCCAGACCCCCAATACAGATTAATATTTGATACCGGATCCACATTAATTTCCTGGAAAGCATTATGCACAGCAGGAGGGAGAGAAGCAGGAATGGCCCAATTTCCCCTCTCAATAACAATCTTAATGCTCTCATTAACAGGAAACAGAGAAAGAAAAGGCCCCATTGCAGTAATCTCTTTAAGGCATTTGCCTTTATACCAGTGATCCCAGTATAAGGAATATTTGGAATGAGAAGATACAATAAAATGAAATTTCTCTTTAGCAAAATTGGCATCTCTACACAAATTTTTCCATAGCCTAGAAGCTTTGGTGTAGGGCTCCTTCCAAGGAGAGATATAATTATGATACAACCAATTACTAAGGGGGTTGTGAAAATTATAAAATCTGATAAGAAGTGAGCAGTTAAAGCTGAATTGAAGAGAATGGAGAGACGGAATACCTAATCCCCCCAACTTTTTGGGCTTACAAGTATTATTCCAAGAGATTAAGTGCAGTTTTTTTGCCTTAGTTTCACCAAAATAAAGAAACCTTGCACTCAATCTATCAATTTGCTTAATTATCGTTTTGGGTATAATACCCCCACGAATCCAATAAGCAATAGTATTCCAAATGGTGTATCTGAGGAACTGAAGCCTCCCAGCAAATGACAGAGCCTTTGCCTTCCAACCAGATAATTTAGAAATAACAGCTTCTAAGAGCTTAGCAAAAGAGGCTAGCTTAGGATTATAAGGAGACAAGGGCAGGCCAAGATAAGACATAGTAGTAGATACAGCAGGTATATTAAGAGAACTACAGATGCTATCCACAATATCACATTTGTTCGGAATTAAGATAGAGCTCTTATCATAATTCACAGTTAGACCCGTAGCTTCAGAAAACACTTTAAGAGTATTAATGAGATTATCACAGTTGTTGAGATCTGCTTTACCAAATAGGATCAAGTCATCAGCATACAAGAGGTGGGACAGCCTATGCTCCCCAATCCTAAGAGCATCAAAACTATTCTCATTGATATTATAATCCAGCAATGAAGATAGAGCATCCATCACAATGCTAAAGAGATAAGGACTGAGAGGGCAACCTTGCCTAAGTCCAGAAGTAGAAGGAAAGAAACCTTCTAAAGCACCATCTATACATAAAGAGAACCAAACATCAGAAATGCAAGCCTCAATCCATTCAATAAACTTCAAGGGGAAACCTTTTTGTTGCATTCTAGCCAATAGGAACCTTCTAGAAACACTATCAAAGGCTTTTTTAATATCAAGCTTCACACACATAAGCTTGAATTTACTGGAAATTCTAGAGTGATGAAGAATTTCATTAGCAAGAATAACATTATCAGTAGAGATTCTCTGGTGTATGAAACCTGCTTGATTATCTTTGATAATATACGGCATGATAGGCTTCATACGAGCAGCTAACACTTTGGCAATGATTTTATAAGTCGTATTACAAAGCGCAATGGGCCTAAAGTTAGAGATGGATTCAGTATGACTAGATTTAGGAATCAAAGTAATAGCAGTGGCCTTTGTGGAATGAGGAATGTAAGAGTTATAAAAGAAACTCTTAATGGCATTGCATACCGTGGTACCCGTAACCACCCAAGTAGCTTTAAAAAACTCGAAATTGAATCCATCAGGCCCAGGAGAAGAATCAGATGCACCCGAGAATACAGCTCTTTTAATTTCCAGATCAGTGAAAGGTACAGTAAGAGCATCAATTAACTCAGGAGGAATTTCCTTACCTAAAGGAAATCTGCTGACATCAAAATCCTCCAAGGAAGGAGAATTATATAGATTTTGAAAGTAAGATATGGCATCAGAGAAAGTATCAGACATGGAAGCAGCAGGATTGGACATGCCTAAAACAGTGGCAGTCTTTTTATAATTTCTCCTCATACGAATCCTAGCATACAGAAATTTAAGATCATCCTCACCTTGGGTTAACCATTTAGTTTTAGCTCTCTGCTTGAGCCATGAGAGCCACATGGATGAGGCAGTCTCCAATTGCTTATTGATACTTTTTAAATTCAGAGATGTACTGGCAAGATTCACATTAGAACCCAGGCTGTTCATGATATGTAATTGCTTATCCTTAAGCTTTTGAAGGTGATCAGCCATCACATTGGATGAGGCCCAAGATTTACCCTTAACAATGATTTTTATTTGCTTAAGTTTATAGCAAAGATCAGCAAGAAGATTACCAGTAGCTTTCTCAGCAAAAACATCAAAAAGAATAAGCCAAAATTGCTCACATTTTATCCAATAATTCTTGAACTGAAATCGATTTTTAACGTTATTGCTATCCTTACTTTTGACAACAATAGAACAATGATCAGACCCAACAGAGTTATTCACAATATAATAGGAATCAGGAAAATAGGATATCCAACTGTCATTAACCAACATACGATCTAATTTAATGTGGATGGGCCTATCAGTTTGCTGATTATACCAGGTGAATGAAGGACCAATGGAGGCAAGCTCTTTAAGATTAGTGTCAAAGATAACACTGTTAAAGTCATACAATTGGTTTTGGTTCAGAAAATTACCTCTCAGTTTCTCAGAAGGGTACCTACAACAATTATAGTCACCCATAAGAAGCCAAGGGATATCTCCAGACGGATTGATACTTCTCAGATCATCCCATAGATTATTTCTCTCCACCTGAGAATTAGAAGCATAGATGATAGAGAGGAGGAAGGGAGCACTAGATCCATAAGTGACCATTCCTGCTATCATTTGATCAGAGAAGAAAGTAGGCTGAAAATTCAATCTATCAGTACACCACTTAATCCAAATTCTACCTGGATTAGAGCAGTGAAAATTATTGCAGCTAGATTCAGAGTCAAAAACTAAATGGCTATTAAAGAAACTCAAATCAGAGAGATGAGAAAGAGAAATTCTGTTCTCAAGGATGCAGATCATGTCCAGACGGAAAGACTGGACTAACATCTTACAGTAAGACACCTTATTAGAAGAAGAAAATCCTCTAATATTCCAAGCAGCTATGGTCGGACAAATCATTTACGTTTAGAAGAAGAGGCGGGCAGCTTTTTAGATCCCTTTCCTTTGGCTTTTTTGGAAACAGGGGAATTGTTAATTTTCCCACTGGGAATAGAAACAGGTTCCGAATAGGAAGAGCTATCATTATCTGAACCTGAGATAAGGTGTTCCTCATGAGCTTGGAGAGAAGAGTATTTATTACTCATTTGAACTACAGGAGGGATAATCAGTTGATTCTTCATTAATTCAGCATCCCCAATACCTTCATCTGAGGGAGAGTTGAGATTAGGAATATTTAAAGTGGCTTGAACCGCCTCAGAGCAAAGGGAGGCTATAGGGATTTCAGAATTTAAGACATCTTTCTGAGAGGTAACATCCATATTCCCATTAACAGCTAATTCCAAATTGGATGTACTAGGTTCCTTAGGCACCCATACCACCTGAGAAGGAATCATAGCTTGTCTAGAAGTAGAAGCTACATGAGAAGAGATTTTAGGAACTTTGGAAGCTAATGAGTTATGAACCTCTTTCCCAGTATTTTGATGATTTGGTCCATCACGGTTTTGAGAATTTTTTCGGTGTTGCCTAGAGGTACTACGCCCCCTTGGCTGATTATTGTGAATCTTCTCAGAATTCTTTGAGGTAGGGCAAAAAGAGGAGGAGTGGGCTAAGGATCCACATGTAATGCAAGGAGTAGGCTTCCATTCATACTGGATTTGCAATTTGAGCACTTCCCCTTCAATAGACACAGAAACAGATTCCGGAAAAGATGAGTTGATAGAAACTTGTATACAAATTCTCGCATAAGTTAGCCTTGTTTTTGCAGCTGTCAAAGAATCAACCGCAATCGGAATACCTATTTTAGATGCAATTTTTGAAATTCCTTCAGAATTCCAGCACACTAAAGGAAGATTATGAATTCTGACCCAAATCGGTACAGAGGTAAAATTTTCCCTGGTGGGATGAAAATTTTTTGTCCATTTCTGAAAAAGGAAGGGTTTGCCGTGAAAAAACCAGGCACCCTTCGACCATACCATATCAAAGTCTTCCAGCAAAGAGAATTTGAACAAAAAGAACCCATCCGTAAGAGCAATGAGTTTAAAAGTACCTTTGAGTTTCCAAATACGCTTTGCAGTTTCATTTAAAGCTTCGTAATAGGGTCTCTTACCGATCGAGTACCCAACCAAGCATTGACTCCATTCTTCAGCAGCAGGATCTGTGAAGTCTTTATTGAAAGGAATAATCTCCTCTGGAGTTTCGATAAGCGAAACCGGAATATTCGGAGCTGTCGGCTTAGGCTCATCGACAATATTAGACCAGAGACGGTCTAAAACACGAGGAGCAGCAGGAAGAATGGGAGATGTAGCTTGTCCCATGGGAGGAAAGGAAGATGGATCAAGCGAAACCATGGAGGCCACCGGCAAAAGGCCGGTGGCGGCCAGAGAAGATGAAGAAAGCACAAAAGCAGGAGCGAGGAGGCGGCTAGGGCATCCTCACCAGAGCGCTCTCCAATCACGGGATGAGAGGAAATTTGGGACCTCTTCTGTTTCTTATATCACTTTAACACATAGAATCAAAGCTGCAGTTTTGCCCAGAATTTTGCACTGGAAGAATGGGGAAAATCTTATGGAATTGCTCTAAAATCTGATGTGATATACGGTGTTTTATGGGAGCAGTGATGTTGGCTGCTTCTGTGAGTTATGGATGGATCAGTTCTTCTGCTCTGGCTTATCTGTTTTTTGACTGATAGTCTTGTGGCTGGCCGGTTTTGCTGTTTTTGGTTGAATTTTGATGGGCTGAAGGTTGAGATGGCAGGTCCTTTTTCTGCTGTTCCGTGGTTCTATGGATAGATTTTGGGAGATTGGGCAAGGATGAGTGGTTTGCCTTTTTCTCCTTTGGATGGAAGGATATTCGGTGTTAATTTTTGCAACCAGGTTGAGAGAATGGCAATTCCTGAGCCCGGGGATTGTTGTTTTCCTCCTCCTGTTTTTGCTTTGGTTCTTTTTCCCCATCTGTTCTTTGTTTTTAGTTACAGATTTTAGTTAGTTTTTTGTTTACTTCTGAGGTGTTTGTTTTTACCTCAATTTTGCTGCATAGGCCTTTTTGTGCATGGTTTTTCCTTTACAGGAATCTGTTACATGTAACTACTTCATTTTAATGGAAAGGGCTAAGCCCAAAATTTTCCCAAAAAAAAACAAAAAAAAAATAGCAATAATTATATTAAATTATATGCTTATATGTAAATTAAATATATATTAAAAATAAAATATAAAAAGTTGAAGATATTTAAATTTAAAATTATTAAAAATATTATGCATAATTTCTCCTTATTTTTTAGTCCTAAAATCATATGATTATATAAGTATTACAATATTATTATATCATTTAGACCTTACTTAAATAACTTAAATATTTATTACATCATTTAATTCAACCCTGATTAAATTTTGATTGAATCATTCAACCTCTTATAATTTTCACAACCTTGCTATCATTATCATAAAATCCCACTACACGCGGCCACATTTCAAACGCCCTCAGCCAATCTTCGCCGTCCATTTCGACTAGTACGAAGACGACGCGTGTCACCACTAGCATTCGAGAAATCTACTTAAACCTGCCAATCTAGCCACTTAAGTGGTAATATCGTAATTGATAATCTGACTATGTCTATGAATGTCATTTCTTAGTTAATAAGGAGCTCCTAGGGTTTTCAGCCGCCATTAGGGCACCGAGCCGCCGATACAACATCGCCGCACCCGGTATTCCATTGCCTGTTCGTCACAAACAGCAAACACCATATTTTCCTGACGTGGCGCTCCAGAACATTCCCGCAGGGCAAACACCTTATAAATTCCTTCTTGTGGTTCGCGGGACTTCACAGCCGATTCACTGGAACTTCGGAATGATGTCGGTTCAAGGCGGTAAATTGTTCCCGCGGAGGATTTAATTAATGAGTATTATTTAGTGGAATAAAATTTGATTGGATATTCAATCTTTTTAAAATTTATTTAAAAATTAATAATATGCATATATAATAACTAATTAATTTATATATTTTATTCTTCTTTAATTAAATTATGAGTTATAATTTATTTTTATTATTTATTGTAGTTGATTTTGATAAATGATTAATCATAAAAATTATTATTAATTTTTTATTTAAATGAATTTTAAAAATTCTAAATTTATTTTAAAATTAGTATAATACATAAATAATTAATATTATATCTAGTTTAAAATTAGTTTAAAATAATCTTTTTTTTTTATATTCATCCCTAATAACTTTTTTGTTGTAATATCTTCATACCAAAAAAATTTTATTAATTATGAAGCTTTTTAAAAGTTTATCATATTTTGTTTTAAAAGGTTAATTTGATCTTATTATTAATAACTATATTTTATATTTTATATTTTATTTTTAACACTATTTAATTTAGCTGATAAAATTTTTAGAATATTATTTTATATCAAATTAAAACTCACACACACATATATATATAAGGGCAATTATAACACTCAAATTTTTTATTTTATAAAATGAATATCTTATTATTATTTTTTATATTTTACATCAAATATTAAAATTCATAATAAATTTTTAATTTATATATATATATATATATATATATATATATATATATATATATATATATATATATATATATATATATATATATATATATATATATATATAGATAAATTTATGTGTTAGTTATATAATAATCCCCCTTATATTTAATATAAAACTAATAATTTGTAGCCCTTTTTTCTTCCCTCCCTTCTCGCTTGTTTTCCCTCCAGATTTTTCCTTCGTTCTTCCTCCATAGATCTACTCTCTCACTCAGCTCTTTCATTCTCTCGTTCACTCGCTCTGTGTTCAGATTAGTCGGTTGATTTCTTCGGATTTAGTTCAGATATCTCATCTCTCTTCTGCAAGCTTAATACAGGTCTCTGCGCGTGGTGTTATCCAGAAGAGGGGTATATTGAGATCGCCATTAGGGCTCGAATTAGTAGATCTAGTAAAAGATGGATCTTTCTGGTGAGAAGGTAAGTTCCCCTATTCTGATCTCCGATCTCCGATCTCCACTCCTCTCCGATTCTGCTGCCGCTTGTCTCTCAACAATAGCTGATCTGGTTAAATCAATCAGCTGATCTTCTCACAGGCAACTGGATCTACGGATCCGAGCGCGGATCCGAGCAACAGAGACTGCGAAGTGTCGATTTTCGATGGATCAAAGAGCTGTACTGACTGCGGGACGACGAAGACTCCTCTATGGAGAGGCGGCCCTTCCGGTCCAAAGGTTTTTTTTTTTTTTCTTTTTGCATTTATCCTCGATCTGATTAAGGTTTTTTTTTTCTGATATATTATTTGTAATCTAATATTGAAATCATGTCCTCTATGTTCATCAGTCTCTC
The DNA here is from genome assembly GCA_016618105.1 of Dendrobium huoshanense. NCBI lineage: Eukaryota > Viridiplantae > Streptophyta > Magnoliopsida > Asparagales > Orchidaceae > Dendrobium > Dendrobium huoshanense. The sequence continues at coordinate 29,175,881 of CM028358.1, read as the reverse complement.
TGCAATGCATGCGGCATTAGGTACAGAAAGAAGAGGAGAGCAGCCATTGGAAGTACGAAAGAGAGGAGCGAAGATACGAGAAACAGCAGCAGTAGCAAGAAGATGAGTTCATTGAAGATGAGAATGATGGGCTTTGGTAGAGAAATTATCTGGAAGCCTGGAAGCCTTGTCCGGAACCAAAAAAATCGAAGATTGGGAGAAGAAGAGGAAGCAGCCATTCTTCTTATGGCTATTTCTTCTGGATTTATCTACGCCTAGTTAACTAGTATAGCTTAATCTTTCCACTACTTCTAACCAGAATCTGGAATCTGGAATCTGAAGTCTTTTTGTTTCCCAAAATCACATTTTTATTCTGTTTTCTTTCTATTTGGGAAGGATCTGGGTTATTTGTGTGGTTGACATTGATCTATCTTTTCTAAACTTACAGTTCCAGTGTAATCAAGTCAGTGATTATTCATTATCAGTGGAAGTATGTTGCTTTATGAGAAGTGATTTTTCTTCCTAATTTGGCAGAATGAGAAAATTATGAACGTGTAATTTTGAAATAATTCTCAAGTTTTACTTTTTTTTAATGGGTTCTTTTGTACTTTTTTATATTTGTGCATGAAGAATGTCTGAAACTGATGATTTGGTGAGATTATTGTACTGATGAAAGCTTGCCAAAGTCAAACAAGTAGACTTTTCAATCTGATTGTTTCTAAATTAAGGAGTTTTTTTAGGGTCTCAAACAGGTTTATATTATTAGAATATCACTTTGTTATGTTGTTGGCATTGTAATTATCTTCTTAATACACAATTTAGGTTGGTTTGTTGGTTGAAAGTTTTGTCTATCAACTAATAAATTTTGAATTTGAGTCTTACGTATGTGAGAGTTTTGTCTACCAATCTAAAAAATAGTTATCTTTTTAATAGTTCTTAGAATAGTTGTTTATTAATTTGTGGGTGTTAGTAGATAATTATGATAGGGTTTATGATAATGATTTGATCTTTTGGGTTTCATTTGAGAGCTTTTTTTTATTGCTTTACAAAGTAGTTTTTAAATACAAAAATTTAAAATTCAAGAAAATTTTGTATAAGAAATTGTTTCATTAAATAATAATAAAATCGTCCCAAAAAGAAATTTTAATCTATATGATGATAATCTTACAAAGTAGTCTAATTACCAATTGCTAAGGGAATGATAAAACTTAGTAGTTTATAATAGCTTTCTAGTCCTTGTAGTTCAATGCTAATTAATATTTCTTATATTGTTATTATTTGTTAATGGGTTTCTTGGAGTATAAATATCTCTATAAGATAGTATGTATTAAATTTTTAATGAGGTATTAATTTTTTACTAATTATTTAATTAAACCCTAATTACTTGAGAAATATTAAGGCTCATATATAATATATTTTAGCAATTCTTTTTATTAATTTTCTCTTTTTTCAAATAATATTACAAAAGATGGTAGAATGTTAGTAGCGCTAAAGATTAAAGTTATAAGGAGATTTAAAGATATTTTGATATAAAATTTATTTTTATGGGTTTGAAATTTAGATTTATTTTTAAATTAGTATAGTATAATTTTTTATGTAAATTTAATGATCTCATCTTGATATAATTTATGTGAGGATATTTTAATATTGGCACGCTACTAAAAGTCACTAAAAATTGCCTTGAACAGATGCAAATTTTGAAGCTTATTCCAATCTTTCAATGTTGAATTCGGAATCATTCAAACTCCAATTTCAACAAACTTATAATCAAATTGAACGTCTTAGTGAGATGAATCCAACGATACAAAAATCGGTTCAATCCGAGTTCAAATGGACTCAAATCAAGAGGTTAAAGCATATTTGAAAGCTCCAAATGGAACAGCTCCATGAGACGAATCCAATGAATCTAAGATCTCTTAATTTTTGACATCATTACAACACTTAAATACTGAAATAAATACTCCATGATTGAGGGAATTAATATGGGTGATTTGATAGAGCACTCCAAATTTGCTCCGAATCTTCTCAATATTTTAAATAGCATGCCACTCTCCAAATCTATAAATAGATCCTCTATTCTCATATGAAAGTGGTTAGACTTTTGGAGGCTTAGACCTAGTGTTAAATTGGGGTGAAAACGAGTCAAGTCGAGTTCGAATCAGAGGATGTTCGAGTCGAGCTCAACTGTCAAATATCGAGCTCGAGCTCAAACTCGAGTCAACTCAAAAATCTAGCTCGAACTCGAGTTGAGCTACTCCCATTGTAAACGAGCTCGAGCCGGCTCGTGAGCTTCTGCGGGATTTTTAAATATTTTAATTATTTTTAATATTTTTATTAAATATTTTAAACATTTATTATTATTATTTTTCAAATATTTAAATTTAATAAACAAAATAAAATTATTTTAATAACATTAATAATTATTCAAGCTGCTTCGCGAGCTCACGAGCCGAGCCTCCTCGAGCTCGTTTACTAAACGAGCTCAAGCTCGACTCATGAGCTTGATAAGCTCGGCTTGCAAACCTATAAACAAGTCGAGCTCGTCCCCTGGTGTTAGATACTTAAGAGAGCTCTAAGGCTTGAAGAATCCCGGAGCTCAACTTAGGCACAACTGCTGGCAATCCCTCACCACCTAGTTGTCATTGTTGGACCTCCACTAGACCATCATTGTTGAACCTCTACAACAGCATCCATTATTGATCTTTCATAGTCTTGACCTCAAAAAGATAGTAATGATCTAAAAATATATCAATCTTCACCTTCGATTCAGCATTTGCCCCCTCGCAATAAAGCCATAATTGATCCCAAGAGAATTAGCTTCAACCTGTTTCATATAGATTAACATCATCGAGTAATGCTCTAATAAATGATCTCAGATATGTCAAATATTCTTAGTGGATTCCCTCGACCTCTTCCAAAATTTTTATAATGAATTTCTTGGTGTGGTGTGGCTCTGTGATTTATTTTCAGTTTTGAGGTTTTTCATGTTAAATCATGATGTTCTTTCTTTTTTGCTGCATTTTCTATTACTTGTTTATTTTGCTATGTGGTTTTACTTCCTCCCAATAAAGAATATAATTATATATTGATGCTTTGATAAATAGAATTTTTATTTTTTGTTGGTTATTTTGCTTTCAATTGAAATTAGTAGGTCTTGTTTAAATTAAGAAGATACAATTCTTCCAATTTAGATCTTGAGGTATGGCATAAAGACTATTGAAAGTTATGTTGAGGAGAAAATTTGTCCCCTATAATATCACAAAGGGCATCAATAAGTTGAGATTGATTCAATCTTACCAACGTTGTTGGAAGACTATAAGTTAATTGAGCAGAACATGATGGGCAGTTGAACAAGGCAATGTTCAACTGAGTTGCACCATGATGGTGAGTTGGCAGTCAATGGATATCTTCAAATGAATTAGCCATGGCTTATTATTGTTTTCATGATATAAGAGGTCTATTATGTTGTGATTGTTCTCTTTGCTATCTGCCTCCTCTAAAAGTTGAAGAATCTAAGCTTGAATATCTTCCACCTTGCATATATGATCTTCTAAAGTCAAAGCTAAGTGACCTTCAACATCCACATTGTGTTATCCTTAATTAAGGGATTAATTGTTAGCTATTGAAAAAGTGCTTGTAAAATATTAGAAATATTTTCCATATATGACACTAAGTTATTGCATGCTAGAATACTCATGATGAGAGAGAGAGAGAGAGAGAGAGAGAGAGAGAGAGAGAGAGAAAAAGAGAGAGAGAGAGAGAGAGAGAGAGAGAGATTAACATCTAAGCTTTATACGTAAATTCATCACACTCACAAATAAATAAATAAAAAGATAGGAGACATCCTATTTTTATGTGAAAAACCCAAAAAGGAACAAAAAAATCATGAAGCTTGGCCTTATATATATATATATATATATATATATATATATATATATATATATATATATATATATATATATATATATATATATATATATATATATATATATATATATATATATATATATATATATATATATATATATATATATATATATATATATATATACAAAAGTCTTATTTTCCTCATAATTGAAGAGGACATGATTACAAAGTTGGGCACTTGCTTGATTTTCTATAACTTAGCAGAGAATGTGGTAGAAGTATTTGAGAGATGATAACAACAATTAGACAATGTTAATCAGGCAGCAACGATTACATGAAGGTAGCTCAGTGACGATCATCTGATGATAGTTGTACAATATTGTTTGAGTGATGATAGTCAAAAGATAATAGTGATATCCAGTGTTGAACATTATGTTGAGCTTTATAGCTATTTAAATCTCCAAGCTATCTTTAATTTTAAATTATCCATTTCTTTGGAGAACAAAGATTTATTTATTATATTTTGGGAGTTATATTTTGATAAATCTAGATAATTAAAACTCAAATTGAATTATTTTTGTAAGTTGATTTTAATTTTTTAGATAATTAAAATTTAAGAAATTTAATTATTATTGTTTTCGTAGATTGAACCTTCATTTATGTTTTATATTCATTTCTTATATTATGTTAAGTGTGATCTCAAAGTGATTATTTTTTAATAATTATATTATAATATTGATATGTCATCAAAAATCGTTTGGATCAAGCACGAATCTTGAGGCAAAATTGAATTGTAAGCTTACGAAATTAAAAAAGGGGATCATCTGAATTCCGGTTTATGCAAACTTATAGTCGAATTGATCATCTCAAAAATATGAACCCAACGACACCAAATTCGACACAATTTAAGCTCAAATGGGTTCGAATGAAAGACATGAAACGCTTTTGGAAGGTTCAATCTACAATTTGGATTACTAAACAGCTTCCAAACGTGACATGCTTATAGTCGAATTGAGGGCTCGATGAGACGAATCCAACGAGCCTAAGATCATCAAATTCTGATATCATTAAGACACTCAAATGTCCAATAAATGCTATATGATCATGGAAATCAATACGGGCCTTCTGATGGAGCACTCCAAACCTACCCCGGATCTTCTCTATATTTACGGAGTGTGCCACTCATGAAAACGTATAAATAGACCCCCACTCTCTACATGAGGGGACTTTTCTTGAGAAATTGAAGAGAGCTCTGAAGCCACTAGAGCTCCACCACCACCGTCTAGCCGTCGACCACCACCGGACTTCAGCCCGACCTTCGTCGGACCACCGCTTGGCCGCCGTTCTGCCACCAGACCTTCTCCCGACCGTCGACCACCGCCGGACTTCAGCCCGACCTTCGTCGGACCACTGCCCGGCCGCTGATCCGTCACCGGACCTTCTCCCGGCCACCGACCACCGCCGGACTTCTGCCCGACCTTCGTCGGACCACCGCCCGGCCGCCGATTCGCCACCGGACCTTCTCCTGGCCGTCGACCACCGTCGGACTTCAGCCTGACCTTTGTCGAACCACCGCCCGGCCGTTGACCGCTGCCGAACTTCAGCCCGACCTTCGTCGAATCACCACAGATCGCCTCCGGACTTTCACCTAGCAACCAAGTGACGTTGTACGCTCACCCGACTTTTCTCGGATCTTTCCTAGTCGACCAAACTTCTGCCCGGACACCGACAGATTTTCGCCCGATAGTTGCCAGATCTTGGCCTAACTCTCTAAACTAATGTAATTTGACCTCTCCTAAGTCAAGGGACGGGTCAATATTTGTAATTCACTTAAATTTAGTGGAATCTTTTCACCTAGGCGAGGCCCCGTGGTTTTTCCCTCTTTGGGCTTTCCTCGTAAAAAAGATTGGGTGTTTTGCTCTCTCTTTCTTCTTGTGTGCTTGATATCTGTGCATTACTAAGACAAAAAATATACTCACTCTACCGCCGCAAATATCTTAGCCCACAACAAATATTATACGAATTATAATAAAATTTTAAATTAACATAAAGTACATTTCTCTTTAAATGAAATGTATTAATGATGAATTCACTTATATATATCGTATTTTCTTTGTAAAATTTTCAAAAGGATTAGCGTTTAAGTTTAATTAAGCATAAGAAATATAATTAAAAAAACTTAAAAGGATGATGTTGCATCCTGAAATATTCTCGACGGTAGAGAAGTATAAATTTTAACATCTTAGCTTTGTACGAAGATCTAGCACACATACAGATAAAGAGCGAGGGTGCAACATTCATAAGAGACACCAAGAGTTTTACGTGGAAAACCCTTAAAAGGGAAAAACCATGGGGCATGACCCAGTTTGAATGAATCCACTACTATTTGCAGTCAATTACAAGTGAGGCCCTTCATTGGAGGGAAGGCATTGGCTGTATGTAAAACATATGCATCATATATAATGCATTACATGATAGAAATTGGTAGAATCAATATTGATATGTTCGTTTGGTCGGCAGGACCATAGTCGGCTAGCGACTGAAGTCACATGGACTGTTGTCTAGCGACGGATGTCGGAAGGACCTATGTCTAGCCACACAGGTAATAAAAACCATTATTTGGTGGTGGAGATCAGGACCATAGTCAAGATCGTTGTTTGGTGACGAATGTCAGAAGGACCGTAGTCAGGCAGAAGTCTAGCGTTTAGTAGAAATCTGGTGATTAGCAAAAGTCCGGCATTGGGTAAAAGTCCAACAAAAGTCTGGCGATGGATGGAAGTTTAGCATCAGGTAGAAGTCCGATGACAGTCTGACTACAGGCAAAAGTCCGACAATGGTCATAAGTCCGGCGATGGGAGGAAGTCCAACGTCGGGTAGAAATCTAGAGATAGGCGGAAGTCCGGCATCGGATAGAAGTCTGATGTTAGCCGGCGGCCGGACAAAAATCCGGTGACAGATGGAAGTAGGGCAGAACTCCGATATTAGTCACCGGCCGGGTAGAACTTCAATGCCAGTTGGTGTTCAGGCAAAGCTCCAGGGTCGATAGGCTGCAGGGTGGAAATTCGGAGGTGTTCGAGGGAGAGTCTAGTGGCAGGAGAGCTCTATCTTTTTTCTTTCTTCTCTTCCCCCCCCCCCCCCTGGGGGGTCCCCTTCTATGAAAAATGAGGGATCTATTTATAGTTTTCATAGAGTGGCATGGCCAGTAAATAGAAGGAAGATCATTGGTGAATTGAGAGTGGTTTAATTGGACGGCCAATGCTGAATCACTCGATCATGGACCGTTTATTAGGCATTTGAATATCTTAATGATATCAGAATTTGACGATCTTAGGCTATTTATATTTCTCTCATCATGCGGCTCGATTCAACTACAAGCATGTCACGTTTAGAAACCGTTTGACAACCCAAATTATGATTTTAACCTTCCAAAGATGTTTTGAGTATTTGAGTTACACTCATTTGGACTCAGATTGAGTCAAATTTGGAGTCGTTGGGTTTGTATTTTCGAGATGTTCAGTTCAACTATAAGTTTGCTGAAATTGGAGTTTAGATGACTTCCGATTAAACTTTTGAAGCTTCCAACTTAATTTTTGTCTCGAGATTCGTGCCCGATCAAGATAGTTTTTTGTTGATATATAGGATGAAAAAAGCAAATTCTTTTTGGAATTTCTAAGAAAATGCGAAACATAATTTGCTTTTGTAAAAAACCAAAATTTGAATTTGAGTTTTCTCCTTCAAAAACATTGTCCATGCACTTATAAACTTATATAATATTTATTGTTAACGGATAAAACGTTTTAAAGGATCATAGAAATAGTTATAGTGAATTTTTTTATTATTAACTTACAATAAAATAAAATAAAAAATAAGAAAATAAATTTTATATTTTATCATTTTTAATATAAAGATAAAATATATTTATAAATAAGTTTTTTTATTGTTAATATTGTTGCATCCAGGAATATTCTTGGCGGTAGAGAAATATAAAGTTTAACGTCTTAGCTTTGTACGAAGATCCAGCTCACACATAGATAAAAGAAAGGTGCAATATTCATAAGAGACACCAAGATTTTTACGTGGAAAACCCTGAAAAGGAAAAAAATCACGGGGCCTGGCCTAGTTTGAATGAATCAACTAGTATTTGCAGTTAATTACAAATGAGGCCCTTTCTTGGGGGAAGGTCTTGGCTTGATGTAACAAATATATATCATATAGAATGTGTTACATGATTGGACTTGAAAGAATCACTATTGAAACATCTGTTTGGTCAGTAGAATCATAATTGGTGGGTGACGGAGGTCAGAAGACCATTCTCTAGCACGACAGTCAGAAGGACCGTAGTCAGCGAGCGGCGGAGGTCCGACTATGAGTGAAGGAGGTCTTAAGGTCCATTTTTTTGGCGACAGAGGTTGAAAGGACCATAGTCGACAGGCGATGATGGTCAAAAGACCATTGTCTTGTGGAGAAGGTCGAAAGGATCGTTAACGGGCGGAAGTCCAGTGTTTGGTAGAAATCCAGCGACGGGCAGAAGTCTGGCGTCAGGTAGAAGCCGAGCATTGAGTAGCAGTGACAAAAGTTTGACGATGGGTCGAAGTTCAGCTTCGAGTAGAAGTTAGACGAAAGTCTGGGTACGGGCAAAAGTCTAGAATCAGGTGAAAATCTAGCTTCAAGTAGGAGTCCAATGAAAGTCTGGCTACAGGTAAAAGTCTCAAAATTGATAGGTTTTGGATGTATATTTGTTATGTTGTATAGGGTTAGATGACAAAAGTTTCAAATTCATTGGAACACTAGGTTAAACTAGAAAAAATAATTAAGGTTAATGTTTACACAATTTAGAAAATTTCTATGAAATTTTACACACACCTAGTTGGGGTGAAACTTTGTAACATTAAACTTAATGGCATCGTACACCATATGTTCAAATTTTACTGAACCTAGAGCCTATTAGGTCAAAAATTAATTAAGTAAAAAATTGGCCCCTAAATGAAGCTTGAAATGTTAAAAAATAATAATTAATTTAAATTAAATTAAAAAAAATACTAATAATCTATTAAATTGTTTAGAATTTAACCCTCTACCTCAAAAAATCAAAATCCTCGTTAAAGGACCTTTAATTTGAGCTTAATTTAATTTTTTAAAAGAAAATTTAATAATTAATTAAATTAAATTTATTTAAATTTATTTACAAAAAACCAACAAATTATAAACCCATAAAAACACTCTTATAGGTCATCCTTGATCCTTGGGAGTGATTTCAAGGAGTTTGATGTGAGTTTGGTGTAAAATCATCAAAACCTTATTAATTAATTAATTAACTAATCCAATTAAATACCAAAAATTTGAAAATTTATGATTAACTCCATTAATTCTAAATTGAATAAAACTCAAAGGCATTGAACTCGTCTAGTATTTATTAAATATAACAAACTTTCAACTCTTTTATCAACTTTAGTTCAAAAAAATATCAAAACTTTTAAAAATCATAACTTAATTTTTAAAAAAATTGAAATCCAGCAAACTTAGAACTCTAAAACTTAACTTAAATTAAAAGTCAAATTTGGACTCCTTAATTTAATGATTTAAATAATTCATAAAAATTCTAAAATTTCAATAATTGATCAAATTCTAGAAAACATCAATCTTAATCATTAAAATCAGATAACCAACCATCAAATACATAATAATAAGAACTATAGCAATGAAGTTTTTAGGGTGGACTATCTTGAGCTGCGAGGCTATGTATTCTATGGACATCTGTTTCCTTGAGCCCACTATGACAACGTCACAAATGGATTAAATGGAGTGTAAGACTTTAAAATTAATTAATTTTTAATTACTTAACCAAATTTAAATTTATAATTTAACTACATCAACCTAGTTTGTAGGATAGACTACCTTGAACTAAGGGGGCTATGTGTCCTAAGGAGGTCTGGTTCCTTGAGTCCACTATGACAACATCATGAACTGATTGATGATAAACATAATTAACTTAATAATTCAAGTTATAAACCAACCAATTAACTTAAAAATTATCAACCCTTTAAATTCAATCAATTAAATTAATTAAATAATACTAATTATTATTAGGTAACCCGAGCCTACGAGGCCCTTAACTTAGCTCGAATAAAAGTTAAATAAAATTCATGGTCCTGGTATAAACAAAGATAGTAATCATTCAACACTTTAAATATATCTTAAAATCAATAATAAAATACTAACACTTTTAAAATCAAATTAAAATCTTTTAAGCCTGCAACATACATTAAAATACTAGACAACTTTAACAATTATGCAGCATAGGGCATATCCAAACTACACAGCCTGCTTCATACACTTTATATGATTTATTAGGACAACCAATCCTCGTTTTAGGCTAGGTTAGTACATTTCTTTTTTTCTACTTATATGTCGAGTTTTTCCTAGTTTTTTGTTGTATGCTGGTTGCTATAATTGATTGATGTAATGGTTATTAATGTGCTGATTTTATTTTATTCTCTATGAATTGATATGATGGATGTTAGATTACTCCTAGGTTAGGAATGAACTGAATGCTCTCAAATTTTTTTTAGGTGGTCATGCTCATGTAGGGATAAAATCAAGGGGGCTGAATAAAAATTTAATTGATGAATTTTCTGCATGTGCTAAATATGTTAAATCTCCCTTCAAATTCAAAGAGCATGGTCAAGCATATTCGTGCTCAATTATGAGTAATTTTAATTATATAACTGCTTGAGATGATGTTAATGATTGTGATTAGAATTACTTAGGATAACCATGCAAATTGTCTAGAGTCTTTTAAATTTTTAATATTTATTCTAATTCAATTATGTTGTGAAAGTAAATTTTAAGATGGGATATTAACCATCCAACTAGAAATCTAAAGAGAAAGGAAACATACCTTAGGGGAGAGTTCCTTTCATTTGGGGATTCAAGTTAAGATGATTTGAAAACCTAAAGAGAAAAGAAACACCCCTTTGGTGAGGAGTTCTTTACATTTGGGTACTTGGACCCAACAAATCCAAGGAGCTCGCAAAATGGAAGAATACAGAGCGAAGACACAATAATATCTCCTTCCTAAAATTACTTACATCATTTTTAGGTTTAGAATCCATGTTGTCGTCAGTAGTTCTGAGGCTGTAATTAAGTGGCATTTGTCACATAAACCTTTTTACATTTACTTGATTTATATTTTAATTATTTGATTTGATTGATGTATTTACTGATGCTCAGTAGGAGTGTCATAATCTTCTTGCATGCTACTTTTGATTTTGCTTGGAAGAATTTAGTATCCTTAAAGACTAAAACTTTTTTTACTCGTAATCAAAATAAAAATTTTAGGCCAATAATAGAAACTTAAATAATTTTAAGAAGTAAGTTCAGGTTTGCTGAGGGTCTCACAAATGCATATTTATACATTCTCCTCCTTCTTTGGCACCTCCCCGCTTGTGGGTTGTGATAGACCACCTGGCCTATTATGATGCAGCTTTGTCTAAGGGATGTTATAAAATCTCTAAGAAAAAATCTATTTTATAAGCCAAAATTTTAAACCGCTTCATTTTACTTTTGCATATAAGGTTGATCAGCGCACATTATGTTAGAAATTAATCAAAGAGTTAAAATTTTGATTTCATTTCAAGTATAATCACCCCACTTTCTCAAAAACTTAAATAACATCTCTACCCATCTTTCATAAAAGACTAAATATATGGTTTAAAGCACTAGATTGTTAGTTAGTTTCTCAATCTAGACTGGGATAAGACCAAATTTATATGTTTCATTAGCTAGATTTAGGTCACTATAGTCTAGTGTCCAAAATAAAATTAGGATCGAGGGTGGACTCAAATCATAAGACCCTAACCTCGGGAATATAATCCCAACTTTCTAACAAAATAAAAACTCAAGTTAAATTTTCTCTCAAAATTAAAATTTAAAGTCCAATATATATGATAGATAGGTAAGTTTATGAAGTGTTTCACAATTCCAAACACCTCCTACCTCTCATCCTTTGGCTTCTAAAATAAGTGCTCAATTTTGATATAATCTCTATTATAACTCCAACCTCACTCGTTTGATATCACTCCTTGAAAATTAAAAAAAAAATTAAACTTATACTATTATTTTAGTCGAAAGTTTTTATAGAAAACTCAAGTTTCCTACAATGTAATTAACTACGAGGGCTTACCCACATAGGAGATTTAAAGCACCACAAATCAATTCAAAAAAATTAATTAATTTTCCTCGGAAAAATTAAAATCAACAACGATTGTTATTGTCATATTTGAATAGTTAATAAAGAATGATATTTTCTTTCTTTGGAAAGATACATTATTTATTATTATAACCTCAGATATAAAATTAAAGAATAACACATCTTAATTATTGTAGTTAAATATTTGACCAAACATTATTTTGACCCTTCGAGATCATATATAGTTCCTTTCAAAATTTGACTATAATATTCAGGATAAAATTTATAATTAAAAATATAAACCCATTAAGAAAACTTATTTCCACCTCTCGATGTGGTATCTCCTTTCTAATAGCATGTTTGATTTTTGAATTAAAATTCAAAAGCATATTTCAAATTCTCGTATGAAATTATAATTTCAAAATGCTTTGCATTCTTTCCAAAGCAAAGCAAAGCTTTAAAAAATAAAAAGTTGTGACTCTACTTGTTACGAGCTAGAATATACGCGGCGATAGAGTTAGTAAATTTTTGTCTCAGTGTTGTACGAATATCCAGCACACAAAAAGAAAAGAAATGGAAATACCAAGATTTTTATGTGGAAAGTCCTAGAAAGGGAAAAAACCACGGGCCCAGTTGAAATAATTCTACTAGTATTTATTTGAAGTACAAAAGGCTGATTTATCCTTAAAATTTAGGACAAACAATTTATAATGCTTCACTTTCGGATTTGAGATCCAATTATAATGTCGGGCAGAGTTACGACGTCACTTGGAGATTGAGCAGAATTCTGGCGTCAGGCAGAACTTTGGCTTCCCTTGAACATCGGGCAGAACTTCGACGTCGTTCGGACGTCGTTCGGAAGTCCGACAGAATTCTGGCGTCGGGCAGAACTCTGGCGGTGGTCGAGAAGGAGTTATTCCCTTATATCCTTCTCTTCTTCTTCTCTTCTTCTTGCTTGGGTCCCTTCTCATGAGAAATGAGGGGTCTATTTATAGATTTCCTGGAGTGGCATAGCATGTAAATACGTGTGAGATCAGTGGAAAATAAGGAGTGGTCAAATGGATGGCTGATATTGAATCCCTTGATCGTACACCATTTGTCAGACATTGAAGGTCTTAATAATGTCAGAATTTGGCGATCTTGGACTCGTTAAATTTTTCTCGTCGAGTCATACAATTTGACTATAAGCTCGTCAAAATTTGAGACCGTTTGGTAACTTAAATTGTGGTAAGAACATTCCAACAGCACTTCGGGTGCTTGATTTGGGCTCATTTGGGCTCAGATTGAGTTGAATTTGGTGTCGTTGGGTTCGAATTTTTTAGACTCTTAGTTTGATTATAATCTTGCTAAAATCGGAGTTCAAATGCTCCCAAATTTAATTCTTAAAGTTTTTGTCTTGATTTTACCTTGAGATTCGTGCGTGATCAAGAAACTTTTTTTAAAAAATATATCAGTTGCCCCCTATTTTCGGACGTTGTAGCTTCAAGAGTCCAAAAATATGTGTCAAAAACTTTAAAGGATTTTTTGAGTGATTTAGAATCGACCTTGCATGTAGGAGCCTCGAATGGCTCTGAAAGTGTTAAAATTTAGTCCGGAATATCGAAAAATGGTCCTGGGGACCCAAAAAATGTCCGATTTGGCTTTTCCAAGGTAAAAATCGAACCTGGAATGGAGTGGGCAGCCAAACCGGCCAGGCCCGCCTGCTGACTGCCGACTGCCGCTACTGCCGGCACGGAACCTCTCTGTAGGCCCGCCGGACAACGTCCCGGCCCACTCGCGGCCCGTCCGGGGCCTGCCTGACCTGTGCGGCAGCCTGCCCGGGGCCCGCCTGACCCTTGCTGCACCCCAGAGCCCGCGACCCGCCTGGGCCGCTGCCGACCCGCACCCGCGATCCTCCTGGGGCCTGCTCCGCGGCCGTTCCGGCGCTGTGTGCCCGCCAGGCTGCCAAGTGGCGGTTTAAGCTGGTGGTTGCCCGACCGACTTAAAGTCGGTGCGTATATATTTTTTCTTTTATTTTTAAATTCCGTGTGGGGCCCAAAAAATTTGCAAAAAATTGCAAAAAATCCGAAAATATTAAAAAGAATTCAGAAATTATAAAATCTTCTCCCTCTTCTAAAAAACTATAAATAGCCCCTCAGGGCTAAGGAAAAACTTGCCCCTTCTCTTCTTCTCCCTCTAGCTCTCTAACATATGAGGGTTTTTGCTGTTTTTAAGTAGGTAACTTTCCCTACTTAACTTAGCACCCCTCCTCTTATACAGAAGTTGGAGACTTCTCTTCTTTTTTCCTTTTTTCCCACATTTTTCTTCTTGCTTTAGAGGCCTTTCGCTGTTTTTCGTAGGTGACTTTCCCTAGTTAAATCGGCTCCCCTCTTCAGTGCAGAAGAAAATTTTCTCCTTTTTTTCTTCTTCAAGCTTTCTGACAGTTGAGGCTTTCCATTATTTTTTGTATGTGACTTTCCCTGCTTAAATCGGTACCCCTCCTCTCGTACAGAAGTTAGACTTCTTGCATCCATTTCTTTTCTTTCTCCTCGCTCATTCTAACTTTCTTATAGTTGAGGCATTCCCTTATTTGTTGTAGGCGGCATCCCCTACAAACATTCAGGGCCTCTCTCTGTGTGTAGAAGTTAGAATTTTTACAGTTGTTTCTTTTCTTTCTCCTCCCTCATTCTAACTTTCTTATAATTAAGGCATTCCCCTGTTTGTTGTAGGCGGCATCCCCTACTAAAATTCAGAGCCCCTCTCCATGTGTAGAAGTTGGAATTTTTATAGTTATTTCTTTTCTTTCTCCTCCTTCATTTTCTTACAGTTGAGACATTCCCCTATTTTGGTAGGTGACATCCCCTACCCAATTCAGGGCCTCTCTCCTTGTGTAGAAGTTGAACTTTTTTGCTGTCACTTCTCTTCTTCTACCTCCCTCTTCAAGATCCTACGGCGGGAAAAAATTAATAATTATCAGTATACGGTTAGAAGTTCGATGAAAGTCCCAAGACAGGTAGAAGTCCAGTAATGGGAGGAAGCTCAATGCAAGGTAGAATTCTGACAAAAGTCTAACGACGTACAGAAGTCCTACGATAGGAGGATAACCATAAGTGGCGAGTAGACGGGGAGAATTTCGATGGTATTTGAGAAGAAGTTCGTTGGCAGTGAACCGTTGAGTGTAGAGCTAAAAGAGTTGGAGGATATGTCGAAGTAAAGGACCACCAGCATACACCAGACTAAGGGTCGATGATGGCAGGTGTTCAGTGGCATTTTACGAAGGCAATATGCATCCATACGAAAGTGTGTTGTCATTATATATCTTTGTACTAATGTCGTAAATGTATTTTTTGCTTTCAACTTCAAGTGAGCATAAATGTACGCTTGAACTTGATGTATAATTTTGTAATGTAACTCCAATGATGTTATATATGAAATTGAGAACTTGTTTCTTGGAGAAAGCTGAATTATGATTGCATCTTTAACACATACTTTTGATATATTGCCCCCCATATTTTTGGAGGCATTGTTAGACTGCTAAGGTTTTTATATGAGTGATGATTTTATCAATCACTTACTTTGCTTGATGATATTAACCTCTATGAAAGAGGTTGGAAGAATCTATCAAGAATAAATGACCTATCTGAGGTTGTATGTCTGAGCCTTGCTCGATGACATTAACATGTGTAGAAGAGGTCAGGAGAATCCACTAAAAATGTAAGACCTATCTGAGGTTGTATGTCAGAGCCCTACTCGATGATGTTAACCTGTTTGAAAGAGGTCGAGAGAATCCATCAAGAATATAAGACCTATCCGAGGTTGTATGTCAAAGCCCTGCTCGATGGCGTCAACCTGTGTGGAAGAGGTTAAGAGAATCCACCAAGAATGTAAGACCTATACGAGGTTGTATGTCAGATCCCTGCTCGATGATGTTAACCTATGTGGAAGAGGTCGGGAGAATCCACCAAGGATGTAAGACCTATCCGAGGTTGTATATCAAAGCCCTGCTCGATGACGTTAACCTGTGTAGAAGAGGTCGGATCAAATCCCCCTAGGATTGATCATCCGATAATTGAGATATAATGTAGATTGTGTATTTTTTGAATCACGAAAAAAGAATTAGAGAAGTTTTTTATCTTTTATAAGAAAAAATAATATCACAACAACATGAACATCACATTATTGTATTATATAAGACAGTATAATAATTCCCTAGTATGACTTAAGGATATACAAATTATAAAGTACTCAACACATAAGATCTACGTACGATGACAATACAATATTTAACTTGAAAGAATATATTGGGATATCAAAGTGACATCCTACTTAACATAAAAGAGACAACAAGATAAATAGTATTGTTAATACAAATACACGAAGTGCATGTTCATTCAATCTCTCCAATGAATTGAATATTATTCAATAGTTGTCTTTGTTATTGATTTTGCCCCTTAGCGGGATGAGCTTCCTCTCGGGTAGATGGATCTCGAATAAATTGTCGAAGATAGCCCTAGTGGTTAAGTCTTTCAATCTCATCCTTAAGTTGCTTACAGGCTTCGGTAGTGTGACCACGACTATGATGAAAATGATAGTACTTATCTGGATTTCCTGTGTTCGACTTCAAAGGATTCGACAATTTCAATGTATCTTGATCTCGAACGGCCATCAATATATTTGCTCGAGATGTGTTGAGTGGGGTATACTCCTTTTCCTACCGAGGTTCCCATCGAGTCAATGGAGGCCTAGGAGGTAGATTATTCTTCCCTTGCTTTTTCTATTGTGAGGATGAATTGTTCATCCCAGGTACACCTTTGTGCTTCCCATTAGTTTGCTCAAACTGCTTCTTGTGAGCATTTATGTCTTCATCAGCCGAGATTTGCACCTCCACATGATAAATCAGGTCGGCATATGAATGAACAGTATCACACATGAGTGTCGAATAGAAGGGGCCAGGACGAAGGCCTCCAAGAAAGACCCCTCTGAGCAATTCAGGGTCTACTCCTGGAATCTGTCGAGCCTTAGTAGAAAATTGCTAAAAATACTCCTTTAATATTTCTCCTTCATTTTGACGGAAGCTAGAGAGGTGGGAAGAATCCTTAATAATTCTTTGATTGGCTACAAACTGTTCGATGAACACTTTAGTCAATTTGACAAATGAAGGGATCGTTCTAGAGGGAAGAGAATAAAACCATATTCGAGTCTGTCCTTTAAGGGTAGTAGGAAAAAACCTAGCAAGGAGTGTATCTGAGGCTCGCTGGATATGCATGATGGTTCTATAGTGATCAATATGCTCATAAGGGTCGGATGTTCCATCGTAGGATTCGATATTCGGTACTTTGAATCTAGCCGGAATGGGGTGCTGAAGAATGGCTTCAGCTAGGGGTGATGACTCCTGGAAGTTTCTCTATCGGAGAGTTTGCCTTATATTTCCTAGGGGGAACTCGATCTTCCCGTACTAATCTCCGCAGTTTATAACAGAGGACATTGTGAGGGAGCTCAACAGCATATAGTTGGGTTGAGTCTTCAGGGAGATATGGGAGAATGCGAGGTTGTCAAATTGTGGACGAATGATGTGTAGAACTTACTGTATCAACAAGTTTGTTATCCTGGTGTGATTGTAGATGCCTCCTTGGTGTAGGAGGATGAATCTCTACTTGAAGTTGTTCGAGTTGAACATCTTCGGCCAGTGGTGGAATTCAAGGGAGAAGAACTTTCTCCCGCTATTGTAATGCTGGCTGCCAAGTCTCTCATAAGAGTTAAAGGATCTCATTTTAAGATTCTTCCATTTTTCTGATTCTCTCTTCTAGGGAAGGTCCCGAGGTTTTTCTCCAGCGGTATTTTGCCCCCAAGGGTAGAAAGAGGAAGATATCGGGTGTCTATGATTCATAGACTGATTTCTGGACTGATGGGAGTTGGTGCGAGAAGCCCCAACGATGTGACTGTTGCGCATGTTGACCATCGTAGCAATACTTAAAATTATGGGATAATGTTTCCCATAGACGGCGCCAAACTGTTGCAGGCTAGAATATATGCGACGATAGAGTTAGTAAATTTCCATCCCAGCATTATACGAATATCTAGTACACAAACAGAAAAGAAATGTAAACACCAAGATTTTTACGTGAAAAACCCTAGAAAGGGAAAAAATCATGGGGCCACGCCCAGTTGAAATAATTACACTAGTATTTGTTTGAAGTACAAAAGGCTAATTTGTCTTTAAAATTTAGGACAAACAGTTTACAATGCTTCACTTCTGGATTTGAGATCCAATTACAATGTCGGGTAGAGTTCCGGCGTCACTTGGAGATTGAGCAGAATTCTGGCATCAGGCAGAACTTTGGCTTCCCTTGAACGTCGAGCAGAACTCCGGCATCATTCGGAAGTCCGGTAGAATTTCGGCATTGGGCAGAACTCTGGCGGTGGTCGAGGAGGAGTTATTCCCTTCTATCCTTCTCTTCTTCTTGCTTGGGTCCCTCTTCATGAGAAATGAGGGGTCTATTTATAGATTTCCTGGAGTGACATAGCTTGTAAATAGGTGTGAGATCAGGGGCAAATAGAGAGTGGTCGAATGGACGGCTAATATTGAATCCCTTGATCGTGCACCGTTCGTTAGACATTTAAAGGTCGTAATGAAGTCGGAATTTGGGGATCTTAGGCTCGTTAGATTTGTCTCGTTGAGCCGTTCGATTCGGCTATAAGTTCATTAAAATCGGAGACAGTTTGGTAACTCAATTTGTGGCAAGAACTTTCCAACAGTACTTCGGGTGCTTGATTTGGGCTCATTTGGACTTGGATTGAGTTGAATTTGGTGTCGTTGGGTTTGTATTTTTGAGATGCTCAGTTTGACTATAAGCTTGCTGAAATCGGAGTTCAAATGCTCCTGAATTTAATTCTTAAAGTTTTTGGCTCGATTTTGCCTCAAGATTCGTTCGTGATCAAGATAATTTTTTGAGAATATATCACTACTGGAGATTAATATCTCTCTCCATCAAACAAAATGGAAAGTTTGACAAGTTTTGAGGGAGCACCACATGGTTTAATTCAATGAGACGTGGCGCAATCGCAGCCATCCATTTCTATGCGGTCTAATTCAATAACATTAGATCCACACTAATCTGAGCAAGTCAAAACCACTTTTGTTATTTTGTTATGTTGTGTGTCCTAATAAGCGACGGCTAGAGAAATGGCAACCCTACAATTTTAATCAATAAATTAAATTAAAAATTCAATGTAATACCAAAAACCTCCAAAATTCATAGAAAATTCATTTTTCCATCAAATTGAGTGATTTTGGACTCATTCAAAAAAGCTCCAGCCCTATTATTTTCTAAAAAAACTTCCAAGTCATTTTGATCATTGTATTATGAAGAAATTCAATCATGTTTGGAATCAATTTTATTTTATTTTCTCATGATTCAGTGGTCGAACTGTAGGGGTGTCCATATTTGACCCATCTCGAAACCCGAAACACGACCTAGACATGACCCAAAAAATTTTGGGTTATGGTCAACCCATTTGCCATATAGATAGGGTTAATGTTCCAAATTTCAACTCATTTATAAAATTGGGTCTATTTTGAATTGACTCGAAAACCTGTGATCAACATGAAATGACCCGGACTCCACCCTTTGTAGCATGATCCCATGCTCGTGAGCTCGATCTAGTGTTCAGACTTTGTGATCCCATGTTCGTATTAGTACAGCTTAATCCAACCCGATCCCGCTTACTCACTGTTCTATCAGCGTTCACACCGCTTATTCATACATCAGCATTCAGAGCTCGATCTAATCTGATCTCGCTAAGCGCTTCTCACATCTGGTCATCCGAACTCCACCCTTTTCAATCTACACTAATGATCACATGAACATAAGCATCAATCCGGTGAGCCCTCCCAGCTCTGCTATCCTAAAGGACCACAAGCAGAGCCAGCGAGGCAGAGTTCAATACTCTTCGCAAACGTACATGTAGCCCAGTTCACATGTATGATTAGGTCAACCCAGTAACTCACAAGAGTTGGGTCAAGGTCTGAAGTTCTGAACAATTTATAAAATTGAGTCGAGTTAGAGTCAACCCACTTGTACCCCATTAATTTTGGGTTCGACACAAATCTGACCCCAAAACTCATTTTGACACACATATTAAACTTGACTAAAATTTTCATATAAGTTTTTTAGCATTTTATACACCCCCAGTAATTTATATATGTCATGGTATACCGAAGAATGTTGTGAAATAAATTTTCATGGTGATGGGTCTATTTTGAACCCATAACTTAAAAAATTTACAATTGTACAACTAGTAACACTTTTCCTTTCATTTTTATGTGATGTGTTTGTATATGTGTAAGAGTTAGTCAGACCTAGTTTCAAACCAATTGAAACACTAATGACATGTAAGGAAAATAATTAGGGGATTTGCCTATAGAACTTGAAAGATTCCTAAGAGATTTTGTACACATCTAATAGGGGTTAAACTTTAATACGGTGAACATAATAACATCATAAACCCCAGGTTCCAATTTCATCTTGATTTGGCTTCATTTGACCATAAAATTAAGCAAAACAAAAATTAGTCCCTTTATGGGACCTAAAACTTCAAAAAAAAAAAAAAAGATCTTAAAATATTTATAATTCAATACTCAATCTAAGAAAAATAAATGCCCCATCACTGGCCTTTATAATTAATCATAATTTTAATAATAAGTGTTATTTAATAATTAATTAAATTAAATAATTAAAAATAAAAAGTTCAAATAAATTTTAAACACTTGGAATCATCCCCATAAGTCATTCCTAACATTTAGGAAATATTTAAAGTGATTTGGAATAAGTTTGGTGCAAAAATAAGAAAATCCCTCTAACAATGCAATTAAATAATTTGATTAAATGCATAAAATTTAAAAATTCATAAATAATTATAAAAAATTCTAAATTAAACAAACTCAAAGGCATTGGACTCATACTTAGGTTTAATATTTATAAAAAATATCAAATCTCTAGAATTCATTAAAAAAAATTAATATTTTGTTCAAACCTAATTCAATAAAATACTCAAGCTCTAAAAATTCATAGCTAATTATAAAAAAATTTAAATCCAACAAAACGATCTAATATTAATAAAAAAATAAAAAATTTAAAGATTAATGTAAATAAAAAAGTCAAAAAAAAATATACTCTTTATTTAATGCATTAAAATATTCAATAAAGTACAAAAAATTAATAAATGATCAATTTTTTAGTAAATCATCAATCCAATTAATTATATAAGGTTATAACATTAAAATATACAACCAATATTCCATCAATAAAGTTTTTTGGATGGACATCCTCGAACTGTGGCATTAGGTCCTCATGCCCATTGTGACAACGTCACAAACGAATTTGAGACTTAAAATTAGATTTAGGATCTGAGACTGACCTAAAATCATAGTCCCTAACATCAAGAATTTAATCCAAACTTTCTAATAAAATAATAACTCGAGCTAAAAATTTTTCTATTCCAAAACTTAAAGCCCAACATATGATGGGCCAAGACACTTCTGAATAGTTGTCAGAATCCTAAAGTGCTCCCTACCTTTCATTCTTTGGTCTCCAAAATAAATGTTCAAAATTGATGAAATCCCTATTAAAATTCTCACATCCTTCCTTTTATATCACTATTAGAAAATCTAAAATAAAATATTTATCATTATTTTAATCGAGAGTATCCGTAGGAAGCCTAATCTTCCTACGATGTAATTAACTTCGAAGGCTTGCCTTTGTAGGAGATTCAAAGCCCTAGATAAATCAAACCCCACTATATTTAGCCACTGAATATAATGGGGGGAAAATCACTCTTTGGGAAAATAAAAATTAAGGATGATCATTATCATCATATTCAAATAATTAATAATAAGTTCTCTTTCCTTTAGGGAAATGTATCATTTACTATCGATATGGTTGAATATGAAATTAATGATTAATATATTTAGATTATTGTAATTAGATACGTATTCAAAAATTATTTTGATCCTTTGGGGCCATTTGTAGTTCACTACGCCGATTCGACTGCAATAATTGACAATAAAGCATTCTAACTATCATAGCCAGGCATATGATTGCATATCAATTTAATTATGATAGTATGGATGAAATTTATAATTTTGTAATTGGAACTCATTAGAAAATGATATTTTCACCACCTGAGGTGATATCATTCATAATGATGAGTTCGATTACAAAACTGAAAAATCAAAAGTCTATGTTCAAATTTTCTCAAAGAAAGTATAATTAAAATTGATTTGTACTTTCCAACAAAAGATTATCAAATAAGATGATGGTGGTCAGAGAAACTGTAATCGATGAGGGACGATGGTTAGACGAAGGCTCGACAATGGCTATCGGACAGAGGTCCGAGGGTGATCATCAGGAAGAAGTCTAGTAGTGGCACCTTGGTGGCGAGGGTTCGTCTGTGGTGGTGCATGTAGATCTCCAGGATGCTTCAAGCCTCAAATCTCTCTTGAGTTTTTACCCCAGGGTCTAAGCCAATGGCGGAGCCAGAAAATTTATCAAGGGGGGGGCCTAAATTAATTTAGTAAAATTTTTCCTCAACTTTTTTCATCCGGGCTTGGGATCGGCATAGACAGTTTTGAAATTTTTTTATTAATAATTATCCAAAAACATATAATATTAAATACAAGATAGCATTATTATGCGCACTGTTATGACATCCTACATGAAGATCAATAATAAATTCTTATGCATGGTTATTAAAAAAGGAGCTAAATGAAATTTAATTAACAAAATTTTGTACAGGTTCTTTGAATGTTTAACCCCCTAAAAAAAAAAAAAACATGGCCAAGTAAATGTGTTAGCTCAAATGAGGGTTATGAATTTTCTATAAATACTTGTGATCACTACGGGAAAACACGCGATTACCGTCGGATTTTCCGGCAGAATTTTTTGCGCCGGTACGAACGGCGCAGGTAACGACGGAATGTTCCTGAATCTTGCGACGGAAAAATTATGACGCCTTTGCCGGCGCATAATACGACGGAAATCTTCCGTCGTCCCATTCGCCGGCAATTGCGTCGGTAAAACGAGCTCTGAACCGATTCCGTCGCACTATGCGGCGGAAACATACCGGTGAACATTACCGACGGAATTTCCGCTGGCTTATTTAAACTCAACGACATATTTCTGTCGCACGTTACGATGGATCTTGTTTCCATCGGATACGCCGCCAGAACGTCCGCTGGTGAAAGCCCTATTTTTTGACTCCGACCCCCTCTGGCTGCTCATTCGTTTCCTCCCCTTCTCTCACCTCACGTGTTTCGCCCGTCGCCATCCGTCGCTCGCTGTGGACTGACGTCGCCGACGATCACCGGACTTCGCCGTCGACGGTCACCGGACTTCGCCGAGTATCCTTTCCTCTCTTTCCTGCTCGCACGCTGCCGAGGGTCGCTCTTCGCCGACGGGGAAGGTATTTTATTTTGTTATTTTTTCCTATTTCGGTTGGGTTACATCAAGGATCAGTCTTAAGTCCATATCTTTTTGCTTTAGTCATGGATGTTCTCACTAGACATTTGCTAGAGGATGTACCATGGTGCATACTTTTTGTTGATGATATTCTTCTTGTTGATAAAACTAGAGAGGGAGTTGAAGGAAAACTTGAACTATGGAAGTCAACCTTAGAGTCTAAAGGTTTCCATTTGAGTAGATCTAAAACCGAATATATGGAGTGTAATTTTAGTACTAATAGATATAGTGGAGGGATTGTGACTTTGAGCGATCAAGTCATTAAAAAGAGTATATGTTTTAGATATCTCGAATCTATTGTTCAAAACGATGGTGAAATAGATGTGGATATTATCTAAAACGGATTATATGAAGTGTAATTGTGACTTTGCAATTGTGACTTTTGGTGATCAAATCATTAATAAGAGTACACATTTTAGATATTTTTGATCTATTGTTCAGAGTGATGGTGAAATAGATGGGGATATTATTAGTAGAATTCAAGTTGGATGGTTGAAGTGGAGGAATGTATCGGGCTTATTGTGTTATAAAAAATTCCCCCTCAAACTTAATTAAGGGAAATTTCTATAAGATGGTGGTGAGACTTGCAATGCTTTATGGTGCCGAATGTTGGCCACTAAAAAAGAAGCATATATAATACTAAGTTAAATGTGGCAGAGATGAGGATGCTTAGGTGGATGAGTGGCTTGACCCTTAGAGATAGGATGCGAAATGAGCATATACATGAAAAGGTTGGAGTAGCTCCAATGGAAGATAAGATTAGAGAAAGTCGCCTTAGATGGTTTGGTCATATGAACATCTATTAATATCTTATTAGATAGATAGATATATATATATATATATATATATATATATATATATATATATATATATATATATATATATATATATATATATATATATATATATATATATATATATATATATATATATATATATATATATATATATATATATATCCATTACTTTTTTTCTCTTATATATAGGTTATGGATATTAGAAACCAAAGAAGTTGGATGTATAACCGATTATCTCAAGGTCGGAAGACATTAATAGATGAATTCATCAATGGGATGAACTTTTTCATTCAGCAAGCGAAACAATTGCCCAGCTTTATATCAGAAGGAAAGTTTCGATGTTTATATTCTAAACACAAAAATCTAGTGCACCTAGAACCAGATGATGTAACTGTTGATCTGTATCGCAGAGGATTCATGCCACGGTTTTGATATTGGACTTCTCATGGTGAGTATGAGCCACAATTTGATTATCAATGCGGTCCTTCTACAAGTAGTAATGTCGCTGAGGCTGAAAACATCCGACCAAATCTTGAGAAATTAGTTCATGATGCAACTGGAATACAAACTGAACAAAATACATAAGAGTTACCGAATACGAAGGCACAAAATTTTTATGATTTATTGCATGCTGCCCAGCAACCAATCTGGAAAGGGTGCACGACTCACTCAGAATTATCTGTTGCTGTGAAGATGTTAAGCATCAAGGCTGAATATAATGTTGCTCGTGAATATTTTAATCAATTCATTGGGCTTCTTAAGGAAATCAATACGACAGATAATTTAATTCCTACAGATCTATATTAGACAAAGAAGTTAGTTTCCAAACTTGGTTTGACATACACAAAGATAGATTGTTGTGTGAATGGATGCATGTTATACTTTAAAGAAGATATCGCAGAAATTATATGCCGTCATTGCAATGCACCAAGATTTAAACCAAAATCTAAAAATAGAAGGAAGCAGAAGGATGTGTTTGTTGGTAGGATGTTCTACTTTCCAATAATTTCGAGACTACAACGGCTATATGCATCAATGAGATCTGCTGCACATATGAGATGGCATAATGATCACATTCCACAAGAAGGTGTTATCACACATCCAGCTTCGCATCCAGTTCGCATGACTCCTTACAAGCTCAACAAATAAGTTCCCTTCAAGCTGAGATAGAACAAGTAAGGAAATCACAAGCTGATTGGCAAGCTCACCTGCAGGCACAGGTTCAAGCTTAGCTGCAAGCACAGATTCAAACAAGTACGGAGCAACACAATCAGTTGTTGGATGAAATGCACAAGATGAGGGATCAGCTGAGTGGAAAAGATGTAGCTCCACCTGAGGA
This sequence comes from Dendrobium huoshanense, assembly GCA_016618105.1. NCBI lineage: Eukaryota > Viridiplantae > Streptophyta > Magnoliopsida > Asparagales > Orchidaceae > Dendrobium > Dendrobium huoshanense. The sequence goes on along the minus strand of CM028358.1, from coordinate 29,150,216 downwards.
GGAGTCCACGGAGTCATAGTAGTTTAATTTAGTTTACATGAACTTGTTTATTTCTGTGAACATGTGTTATTGAACAGTTTCTTTTAATCTGATATTTTTTGTTGATTGTTATTATTGAACAGTTTCTTTTTATGTTATAAAATGTTGTGAAATTATTGTGAATTTGTTATAAAATGTTGATCTGTTGAAATGTTACTATTGAAATATTGTGGAATTGTTATTTGTATTCGTTTGTAGGTGTGGAAATTTGATTGTTGGCTGGGAAGGAATTTTTTTTGTCAATGCTATAGGTTTCTAGCAGATTTTACGCCGGCAATCCGCCGGAAAGAACGATACAACGAATTATATCGGACGTATCGACATCGTCCTTCCGTCGGCAACTACCGGCGCATGTTCCGGCGCAATTTCTGCCGCTTATTTCCGGCGCCAATTTTGCGCCGCAAACTAAGCCGTGGGTTATCTACGGTGACCTTGCGGCGTTTTGTCCGCCGGTATTTACCGGCTGAAAATCCGACAGAAACTTACCGACGCATATGGCGCCGGAATTTATCGATTGTGAGTCGTCGGCACCAATCTGATGTTTTACGCCGGTAAGGCGTCGGTAAGTGCGCCGGAAAGTTTACCGGTGCATTACATTCGTCGGAAAAAATTTATTGACGTGACCAAAACCGGCGTATGCATTTCCGCCGAAACGTGCGCCGGAAACTTATGGTTTCGTCGGATTATCTATGTATTCCGGCGGATTTAGTCCGCCGGTAATAACGGGTTTTCCTGTAGTGGATATTTGAATGATTTTATATATGAACTAATTAGGATAACATGCAGGTTATATTAGAGTCACTTAATTTTCACAAATATAAATTAAAAAAGGGTTGTGAAAGTCACTTAAAGTGGAGTATTTGAATATAATTTGGGATCCAAAGAGGAAGGAAACATCCCTTTAGGGAGAGTTCCTTCCATTTAGAGATCCAAATTTGGGAAAGTTTAAAATCCAAAGAGAAAACAAATACCCCTTCGGGGTGGAGTCCTTTTCATTTGGATATCCTAACCTAAAGGATCTAGAAGCCTAGAGAAAAGAAGTTGAGGAAAAAATATCTTACTTTAAAACTTGATTCATTTTATAGGATTTGAATCTGGGATGCTATCAATGGTGCCCTGCCAATTTTAATTTCTACAAATTATGGGTTGTAATTAAGTGGCATTTGTCACACGACCTTTTATTTTATTTTGATATAATATGATTGATAATTTGTTTAAATTATTTGTGCAGTATAAAGTATCTTCCTTTCTAGGTTTACTACCTGCATTCTGGATTTATTTTAGCCTGGAACATGGTTAGGCTCTTAAGGACAACAAAAATATTCGTCTATTTGTAATTAAAAATATTAGGCTTACATAAAAAATAAATGTTACTGAGAAGTAAGTCCGAGCATGCCAGAGATTTTTCATGCATTCATAATTATCTTCTCCCCTTGTTAAGCACCTCCCCGTCTATGATTCGTTGCAAACCACTTGACATATTAAGGTGTAGCTCCGTCTAAAAAATGTTGTGCATCTCTAAGAAAAACTTTATTTTTTAAGCTTAATTTTTGCATACCAGTGTCAATCAATATGCATTACATTAGAAACTAATTAAAATTAATAAAATTTTAATTACATCGAGCAAAACCACCATACATAGGTAAAGGGGACACTTAAGATATTATTTAGATGTCAACTCCAAATTTTCAAAACTTAAATAATAAACCTTTTATATCTCTCATAAGATTAAATTCATAATTTTAAAGCGTCTAGGTGATTTAGTTGCTCTCTAATCAAAGCCAAGATAAGCCCATATTTACATGTCATTAGTTAAGATCATGTCACTATTATTTAGTACCCAAATTAGATTTAGGATCTGAGACTGACCTAAAATCATAGTCCCTAACATCAAGAATTTAATCCAAACTTTCTAATAAAATAATAACTCGAGCTAAAATTTTTTATATTCCAAAACTTAAAGCCCAACATATGATGGGCCAAGACACTTCTGAATAGTTGTCAAAATCCTAAAGTGCTCCCTACCTTTCAGTCTTTGGTCTCCAAAATAAATGTTCAAATTTGATGAAATCCCTATTAAAATTCTCACATCCCTCCTTTTATATCACTATTAGAAAATCTAAAATAAAATATTTATCATTATTTTAATCAAAAGAGTATCCGTAGGAAGCCTAATCTTCCTATGATGTAATTAACTTCGAAGGCTTGCCTTTGTAGGGGGGGGGGGGGAATCACTCTTTGGGAAAATAAAAATTAAGGATGATCATTATCTTCATATTCAAATAATTAATAATAAGTTCTCTTTCTTTTAAGGAAATGTATCATTTACTATCGATATGGTTGAATATGAAATTAATGATAAATATATTTAGATTATTGTAATTAGATACATATTCAAAAATTATTTTGATCCTTTGGGGCCATTTGTAGTTCACTACGCCGATTCGACTGCAATAATTGACAATAAAGCATTCTAACTATCATAGCCAGGCATATGATTGCATATCAATTTAATTATGATAGTATGGATGAAATTTATAATTTTGTAATTGGAACTCATTAGAAAATGATATTTTCACCACCTGAGGTGATATCATTCATAATGATGAGTTCGATTACAAAACTGAAAAATCAAAAGTCTATGTTCAAATTTTCTGAAAGAAAGTATAATTAAAATTGATTTGTACTTTCCAACAAAAGATTAGCAAATAAGATGATGGTGGTCAGAGAAACTGTAATCGATGAGGGACGATGGTTAGACGAAGGCTCGATAATGGCTATCGGACAGAGGTCTGAGGGTGATCATCAGGAAGAAGTCTAGTAGTGGCACCTTGGTGGCGAGGGTTCGTCGGTGGTGGTGCATGTAGATCTCTAGGATGCTTCAAGCCTCAAATCTCTCTTGAGTTTTTACCCCAGGGTCTAAGCCACCAAAAATCTAACCCTAGATATTCCACTCCTATAGAGAGTGGGGGACTATTTATAGGTTTTTAGAGTGCATGCTTTGTAAATATGAAGAAGATCCAAGGTAATTTTGGTGTGCTCAATTGGACGGCTCGTATTAATTCCTTCGATTATAGTGCATTCATTCAATATTTGTTTACCTTAATGATATTAGAATTAAGTAATATTTAACTCATTAGATTCATCATGTCGGGCTGATCGATTCAACTATATGTTATATTTGGATATCATTTCATCATCCAAACAATGCTTTAAAGTTTCTCAATATGGCCCCTGGTTTGAGCCCATTTTGGCTTGAATTTGAACGATTTTGGTGTCATTGGTTCTTCTTACTTAGATGTTCAATTTTATTGTAAGTTTACTAAAATTAGAATTTGGATAGTACCAAACTTAATTTTGGAAGTTTCCAATTTAGATATGTATCAAGATTCATGTCCAATCAAGACAATTTTTAGTGACATATAAATTATAATTCTATATATGTGTGTTTTCTTAATGTTTCAATTTAAAAAAAAAAAACAATTCGATGATGTTAAATTTACTTAAGATTCTCACCTGATCAAAGCAATTTTTAGCTACCTATCAATGATAATTCTATATTTGTGCATGTTTTGTTAATTTTTCAAATAAAATACAATTCGATGATGTTAAATGTATATGTGTATATGCTAATTTAACGAGTGAAGGGAATGAGATATGATAAATTATTAATTAATGAAAATGAATTAAGTGAGAATATTAACATGTAGACATTAAATTATGTAGATTAAGAATCAAATTAGCTAGTAACTGATTAAAATTATTATATATTATATTAAAGCTTTAATCTATTCTTTTCACAAAATATAAAAAATCATATTGAAATTTTTATTTTGTATAATTAATTAATTATTTAATAATTTTAATTAACATTCAAGGCCTTTTTATTGGGAAATCTTTCTAACCATTTTCTTCGGCGTAATCTCACCGAAAAGACTAATTTTGGCATTTGACAGGCTAAAAATTCATTTCCATGTGAATAACCTATTGCTATAAAAGGCGACAAGATCTCTTTACAAATTTACCTCTTAAAAATTATGTTTTTATAAAAAGAAATAGGAGATTTACATACATACCACTTTATATCATGTTATTTATATATCTATTATTTAAAATTTTAATATTTCATCCATACCATTCATAGATAAAATATGAGTTCAATAAATGAAATATTAAAATTATAGAGTGGTATGGTTGGTATGAATGAAAATTATGAGTGACGTGTTTGATATTAAATTTATTTATTAATGATAGATATAAAATATTAAAAATTTAAATATTAAATATGTAAATAATATAATATAAAATGATATGTATGTAAATCCCAAAAAATAATAAATTGTATGTATAATAAAATGGTATGTATGACAAAAGAATGCAAAATCGGTGGTCTTTTGCTTCTCGAAGGGGTTGTATGCAACAGAAAGTCAAGAAAGGCACTCTAATGCAAAACTATAATGTAGAGGACTTAAACTGCAAAGAAGTATCCGCTAGGGAGGCGGAGAAGCGGAAACGCCCCCTCAACCGGTACTTCCAGATCCCAATAAGAGCAATTCTCTCACCTCACGCACGCCGAAACCCTAACCTCCGGCTTGCCGATCGTCGACGGAGTCCGCTTTGTTCGAACAAGTAGAACCAGCAGAAACGTTCAGGCGACTAGTCGTTAAAGTTCCCTCTCTTCCTCGCTTACTTCCCACCTTTAAGCTATGGTTGGTTCGTCGGCCCGCGCTCACGGCGTCGACCGTTTCTACAACCCCCCCGCCATACGCCGTCAGCTCGAGCAGCAGCAGAGGCAGCAACGCGAACTCCAGAACCAATCCTCGCCAGTGCAGACGCGGAAACCAGCGGCGGCGCCGGCTGCTCGGCCGAAGCATCGTCCTTCGCCACCGCCGCCAGACCCGCCGATGGGTAACCGTGTCGAATTGGATGTCTCGTCCTCGAAGGCTTCTGTATCCTCTTCCCACTCTTCCGCGTCGACCTCAGAGCAGTTTCCTGGAAATTTGGATCGTTTTCTCCAGTCGACAACTCCGATTGTCCCTGCTTTGTACTTTCGAAAGGTTTGGAAGTAGCATTTTGAACTGGAATGAATTTATTGTCCTGCCTTCTTTTTTTATGGTTTAATGGATTGGGGATTTTGATATTCGATCAGATGACCGCGAGGGGCTGGAGAAGTCGCGACGCTATGGAGCCTCACCATCCGTATTTCACCCTCGGAGATCTGTGGGAGTCGTTTAAGGAGTGGAGCGCTTATGGCGCCGGAGTACCGTTGGTTTTAAACGAGAGCGACTCGGTGGTGCAGTACTACGTGCCATACCTCTCGGCCATTCAGCTTTTCGTTAATCCATCGACGCCTTCATTGATATTGAGGTATGGCTATGTTTCCACGAAGCTATTTTGATGTATCTGTTCTCTTGGGTTTTTATCACTTATTGGGCATTTTAAGTTGTTCGTCTACTCTGAAAAATTCCTGCATCTCATGTTATCAGTGACGGTTGATGTGAAGTAGAATTCTGTATGACTTTTCTGAGACATTAAGCATTTCTTTTTATCCAACATGAAGATGTCAATCTGTTGCTTCTGGCATTGCTTGTACGTCATATTTTCTTGAAGAATCACTTTTGCTTGGTTTGTTTCCTGGAATTTTGTACCATCAACAAATTGTGTTACATATCTCTCTATTCATTACTCGGAGTTTTTAGGGTTCCTAAACTCAGTAGTTTTGGCTTGGGAATCTTGTGGACGCTTCACTGTGTTGTAGATTGCTACATGCGCTAATCCTGCCTTGCTGGTATTTATTCTAATAATTTAAAGGAAGCATTTATACACCCTCAAAAATAAAAAAGTTAAGAGCGGGGGAGGATATCAGTACTTGAACATGTGAACTTTACCATTTTTTTTACATCATGACATGGAGACTAAAATTAATGGCGGAGCCAAAAAAATTTCATTGAGGGGGCCCTTTTTTCTTTTTATTTTTATAAGAATTAAGCATGCAACAAATTAATGATTTTGTTTTATCCTAAACAAAAAAATACAAAACTATAAACAATGAACGAAATCTAATTTAGAAAACAAGAAAACTCAAAATTCATAATGCAACAAATTGCAAATTTTTTTTATCATATACAGAAAAATACAAAACTGTAAAGCATAAACAATGAATGAAATCTAATTTAGAAAACTAAGAAAAGTAAAACAAAATCTAAAACAAAAGCCATTATAAATCCAATAAAGAAAACAAGAAAACTAAAATAAATACTTATCTTCAGGAATCAGGCTTAGGGTTGCCGGACGAAAGAAGCCAAGAAGCAAAAATGCATAATCCGATGAGCTAATCCAAGACGGAAGAAGCCAAGAAGCAGAATATGATAGCAAGGGCATAGGGCTGCCAGATAAAATTTATATTAGTGCTACTGCTGCCTGTGCCAAACGATAGTAATCAAAATAAAAACAAGGTTATATACGCTAATACTCACCCGTGGATGGAGGACGCACCGGCTGCCTGTCCTGGACTGCAAAAGGCAGACGCAGGACGCACCTGCTGCGGCTGGACTGCTGGGGCGTGGAAGGCTGGAAGCAACCGTGGATGCCGGATGCAGAGAGGCGACGAGAACTTCTATGCGCATCAAAATTCTGTTTTTGTGAAGCGCCTAAGCGGTGAAGCCGAACAACCAATGTCTGCACCGCCCAAAATGGTCAATTCGTGTACATGTATACTTTTTTTTTTTGAAGGGGACACGTGTCCCCTCAGGACCCCTCTTGTATCCGCCACTGGACTATACCATGCCCGATGTGCTAGGATAATTGTTTATGTCAACCTTTTGCTACAGCTTTCTCTTAAAATCAAGGTTTAAAATTGTGTAACTGCGCCTCGAGGCGGTTTTCGTCCGTGAGGCGAGGCGTAAGCCTCGAGGCGGTCTGAGGCGTAAGCCTCACGGAGACAGAATTGCGTAATTGAAAAATTAAGGGTTTTTGCAGGATAATAATGACAATATTGTATCTTACAATAAAAACATCTAAATGATATATAAATACTTGAAAGGAAGAAAGTAGATGCAACAAAATCATGTCCAAAAGTTAAAAAATCACAAAATATTAGTTCAACAAAACTCCCAAAGTACAAAAAACATATAAAATGCAATCATATCCCATCACTAAATGGATCTTCAAGTGAATCTTCTTCTCCAATTGTATCTATGAATGTCATGTCATCTTCATCTACAACATGACTCACTTTTCTCTTCCCTGTTCATTAAGATAAAAGATCATTATCATGTATTCATGTTCATTGCTCACTTGACATAAATGTAATGTAATAATATATAAGAAGTTGTGAAGTACCTTTACTTGATTGTTGTGCTGCAGAGCTAGTGGATGTGCCAACTGCAGTACTAGTGGATGTGCCAACTTGATCTGCTTCGCCCTTTAAGACATCCACACTTAGATATTCTAACTGTAAGTCTGATAATGGCAAATCTGTCTCATCATCTATGAACCACTCATTATCAGACGACACATCATCACACACTAATGGGTCCTCATCATCCTTCAACCCCTTATTTCTCAACCTCCTCTCTCTCAACCTCTTGTTGTGCATAATATATACGAGAGAGTTCATTCTGAGTGTTGATAGCCGATTTCTTCTCTTTGTTTGCACTTGGCTATATGTACTCCAGTTTCGCTCGCACCCAGAAGAAGAACAAGTGAGGCCCAACACTCTTACAGCAAAACTCTGTAACTCAGGGGTGGAATCACCAAATTGGATCCACCATTCAACTGTTTTCAAGAAAAAAACATAATCAGAACTGAATAAAGTGTTTTGCATTTACCAAAAAAATTATACCTGGAGATCGTTTAGAAATGGTTGCTTTTGCTGCATTCAATCCAAAAAAACCCTCTTTATTCCGGAACTGAACAAGCTGTAAATCTGCAAGCTCCCTATCTACCTGCTCTGGTATTAATCTTTCCATACAATGATATAGACCAAGCTTCACCTCAGGATTTGAAGATTTCTTCTCTGAATATTGAAATTGAGGGTTGAGATAATATGCCGCTGCATGTAGATGTCGGTGTAACTGCACCTCCCACCGAGCATCAACGATATCCCAAATCTCCCTATAACTTGCCTCCTCTCCTCCTAAGTTGTGAGCAATCATCTCCTTGGCCTCATCCATAGCATTATAAATAAAGCCCATAGCTGGTTTCTTCTCTGCATCCACTAAGCGTAGAACTTGCACTAAGGGTCTCGTGCTCAAAATGGCATAGGTTACAGTAGCCCAAAATTTATCATTTAGAATTATCTTTCTTATTTTCTTCCCCTCACTTTTCTTCCCCCAAGCCGAATTTAGCCATTCAGTAGATGTAAACATTGCTTCCAAAGGTTGCCTCACCTCCATCAAGCTCTGCAGTGTCAAATAGGAGGTGACAAACCTATAGATTCAGAGTGCACAAATGTAAGAACTATGAACATACAATAGGAATGATTTGCAATGTACAAAATTAAGAACATACCTAGTGGTTGCAGGGCGAATGATTTCTTTCTTTGAAAATTTTCTCATCAAGCTTAAGACCCAAGAGTGATTGTAGATGAACTTTGTAATCTTCTTCGCCCTAGAAAGAGCACTCTTGTGCTGAGGTAAGTTACCAAGATCCTCCAAAATGAGATCTATACAATGTGCTGCGCAGGGTGTCCAATATAGGTGTGTCCTCTTCTCCATCAACATCTGACCAGCTGCTTTGTATGCACTGCATTATCAGTCACTACCTGGACAACCAATTGCTCCCCAATCTTCTCAATAACACCATCAAGTAAATTGAAAATGAATGTGACATTTTTCACCTCCTCTGAAGCATCAACTGATCGTAAGAACACCGTGCCGTAGGGATTGTTGACAAGGATGTTAATCAAACTCCTGCTCTTCATGTCAGACCATCCATCTGACATAATAGTCACACCAGTCTCAATCCATGTCCTTTTAATCTCCTGAATGCTCCGCTCTGTGTTCTGCAGCTCTTTTAAAATCCATGTTCGCAACTCATACATGGAAGGTGCCTTCAACCCTCTTCCATACAATCCTACAGACTGCAACATACTGAAGTAGGCAGGCGATGTAGCAACATTAAATGGTATTGCATTCTCAAAAAAAAACCTCTCAA